>ML337331.1:0-28395 GCA_005239505.1 Nicotiana paniculata | reverse complement strand
ACTAGTGGTGCCCCGAGAGGTTTTCACCAACAAGTCTCTCTCATTTATTTATCTCTTCTTACTACCGCCCTAGAGTGCCCGTGAGGGTTTCCACTAGTAGGACTCTCTCATTTTTTAATTTTTTTTTGTGAGCAACTTGACAGTGTTCTATGTCGCATGACAACCGTTTCTCATTGCGTGCATCTCTTGGCATTCCTGAAGGCATATCAGGACGTCTTTATTTGGAAGGTTTTTGGATAGGGTTGGAAAGGGCGGTCGGCATGAAGGCTTAAAGTAGGCTCAAAATGAGGGGTTATAGACTTACAACTCTTGGAATCTCTTTTTAAAAGTGAAATAAAATTTCTGCCCCTGTTTTTTCTACTAGGGATTTTTTTGGATTCTTTTTTTACCCTTATTTGGTTGGACCGAACCGTGTAAAGCTACCTACGTATCCTTTTTTAAAAAGGAATCAGGTCTAACGTAGTTCAAACGTCTAACCTAACTATATTTTGTATTTGTCTTTCTTTTGTTTTATTTGTCTTTTCCTTTTTCTTTTTTTTTCATTTCATTTTTCTTTCTTTCTACTTTTTTTTTTTTTTTTTTTGTCAAAAAAAATTGCCCAAGCTTCTATTTTCTTAGGGCATGGACCTTTGACTGTCTTTTTTTCTTTTTCCGTTTACCTGACTTCTATGAACTGCCGCAGTTTGTACTCTTGGGACAAGAACCTTTCTTTCCATTTTTCTTGAATTTTTACTCTAAAGTTGATTCGAAAAGAGGGTGGTCAAAGAAAAATGACACCATCTCAAAAGAGGTAGAGAAGTGTATAAAGTGTTTAGATAGAAGAAAAAGGGCCTCCCAGCCTCGAGAATGCCAAAACATGTTATCTTTTTGCGATCATAGCATTGAAGAACATGTATATCTTCTTGGTGTGTCATGGTCGAAAGACACTTTTCATCCATTGATGCCAAACTTTCGACCAAGCTTCAATTGATTAAACATCCTCAAGCCCGGTCTTCACAATGATTTGAAGGTGAAATTTACTCGACCTTAGTTCCAAAGTATCTCAAATCTTTATTCATCCTCAAAAGTGTCTCTTTCTTACTTATCTCATTCAAGACTAAATTATTTTTTTACGATCTGGTCAAAATTTCCGCATGCATGTCAGATCACTAAAACTAGCGAAAAAAGAACTAAGCATGGAATGACACAAAAGGACAAATTGTATTTCATTGAGTGAGGGATGTAAGGTTTTCCTATATAAAAAAATTAAATATGGGTCACAACCCCGAAATAACCCAGATAATAGAAAAAAAAATCAAAACAAGCTACCATTATTCCTTCCTAGTAAGGAGGGAATGACTTTTAAATTGCTAAGCTTGACATTTAGCCACGAATTTGCTCATCACGATCAGCAGAGCTTTCTCCACTTTCAAAATCATTAACTTCAGTCAGCAAGTTCCCGAGAGGATTCTCATACTCCCTGTCACCACGCATCATCCCCACAAAGTGTGCATCATTACGTGTAGGTAAATGATTCTGCGTGAAATAATGGGTGTCACTGTTTGTGATCACAATCAGATTTTCCTGGATCATCCTTTCTATTTCTCTTTTCAAATCCCGACAGCCTTCAACATCATTCCCCTAGGCATTAGAATGGTATTCACACCTTTTATAAGGGTCAAAGCTTCTTGCACGTGGGTCCACATGATTTGGAGGAACATGTGCAATCAAGTCATAATGCTTTAATTTATCAAACAAGCTTGCATAAGACTCTCCTATTGGTGTAAAATTAACGTTCAACCTTTGTTCCCCTCTATACCCCTTGCTTGGATGTGGGTTATAGGGCACTTGAAAATTTGGTGGAGACTGACAGAGACTTTGCGGCTGGTGCTCGCCTTCTGGAGTGTCTTGGTGGCTGGAAAACATACTCAGGTGGAGCAAAAAAGTATTGTGGGTTCTGAGGTGGATAGTAGTGCTCAGGGGAATCATCGGAAATCAGACGAGGTTGGTCATACTTTCGCGATGTTCTCCTAGCACCTCTTCTCGACCCTGATGTCATCATGGTTTCTCTATCCTTCTCGTTCGTGTTACTAAAATTACCAGATTCAATTTGGACAGCCTGGGTTGCGGCTTTGAGACTGCTTGGCTTATAATTCTGCCTGTCATAATACCATTCTCAACTATTTCTCCCATTTTAATTGCTTCCGAGAAGGATTTTGCAACTGTGCACATCATGTTTTAAAAATAATCTGGTTCTTGAGGCTAAAGGAATACAGTGATTAGCTCGTGGTCATCCATGGGTGGCTTAACTCTAGCTGCTTGCTCTCTCCATTTAATGGCATATTCCCTGAAACTTTCAGTTAGTTTCTTCTTCAGGTTTGAAAGGGAATTGCGGTCCGGGGCAATGTCGATGTTGTATTGGAACTGTTTGACAAAGGCCTGATTCATATCTTCCCAGACATACCAGCCAACTGTGTCTTGATCAGTAAACCATTCAGAGGCTACCCCCGTAAGTCTTTCCCCAAAATAAGCCATTAGCAATTCTTCATTTCTTTCTGCAACTCTTAGCTGATTGCAATAGTTTTTCAGGTGAGTTATGGGGTCTCCATGTCCACCATGGAAAACGAACATCGGGGAACATGCATAGATCCTTGAAGGCAATACTCTTCTGACCTGCCAACCCTTGTATGTTTTTCAACTTTCGTTCTAAGCTATTCACTCTTTGGTTCATTTCATCGTGTGCCATCTTTCGGGTAGGCTTCTCAATCTTTGCAGGAAGATTAAATAAGTACGAGTCGTACTCAGGAGAGTAGTACTGTTCTTGTTGGGTAGAAAATTGTGACTCATGAGTTTTCTTCTGTACCATTGTTGGTTGTGGGACAACGAAGGCATGCATAACAACAGCGGTTGTCTGATTGGTTGTCAATGGCAAACTTTGATAATATGCAACTAGAGTTCCAGCTGTGGTCGTACAGTTGGGATAAAGACTGAACCTAGGTGGATAGGATTGATCAGACAATGAGGCCGGAATAGTAGAAGTCGAGATGGGTGTGAACTCTAGGAAACGATTAAAAGAAAAGGGCAGCCCTTGACTATTGGCCCATGCTTGACACATTTCGGTCATTTTCTGTTTCAGTACTCTATTTTCCTCAACCACAGTAGACTCTTGTTGAACCCTCTGATCCTGAGTCTTATGACTGCTCGTAACAACTTCGATGTCAGTTATCATTTTTCCCTTATATTTTGTGTTGTCAGCTTACCACAAATCGACCACCCAAAACTTTCTTCACAATTCAAAACAAAAGACACGTTAGAATGGACTCAGTAGGTCCTTATTATTATCATTATTTTTTGATTAATTTTTTTTTCACTTTTTTTTTTCAAAAGTCATTCGAACGAACCTAATGTGGGTTGTGTAACGACCCGACCGGTCGTTTTGCATATTCAGACCTCGTTCCCCTAAATAAGACTTCCCGTAGCGGCTTTCAGTGATTCATGACTTTCGGGGACGGGTGGTTCGGGATTCGGAAGTGTATAGGTTAATATAGGAATACATGGTTCCTTAAGATTTGGATTTTAAGGCCAAGTTTGACTTCGGTCAACATTCGAAGTAAACGACCTCAGAATCGAGTTTCACCGATTCGAGTAGCTTTGTATGATGATTTCGGACGGGTGCGTATGTCTGGAATAGGTCTTGGATGACCCGGGAGCTTTTCGACGCCAAATAGCAAAAATAGAGTCTCCTTAAGTTAATAATTTGGTTTGGAACGTGTTTTTGAGTTATCGAGGTCCGAACGGAATTTGAGACTGGGAATAGTTCTACTTTGATGTTTATAACTTGCTTGCAAAATTTGGTGTCATTCCGAGTAGTACAGGTCGATTCGGCGTATTGAACCGAATTCAAGAACTTGAAAATTCTTAAGTTTTATTCTATGGAGTTTTGAGGAGTGATTTCGAGTTTTAGTGTTGTTTTGGGTGTTCCGAAGGCTCGAGCAAGTCCGTAATATGATTTAGGACTTTTTGGTATAATTGCACGGGGGTTCGGGTGGGCCCAGGTGCCTCCCGAAAGTTTCAGCTGCTGGTGTACCAGGTCTGGTGTGACCGCAGGTGCGGTTGCCTATATCGCAGGTGCGAGACCGCTCCTGCAGTCAAGGCCTCGCATGTGTGACTCCCAAGAGGAAACTCCTACCTTCGCAGGTGCAGACCCTTCTCCGCATGAGCGAGTTCGCTGGTGGGGAATTCCTATGCAGGTGCGATCCCTAGGCTCCTTGCGGTCCTCGAGCCGCAGGTGCGAGGTCACTAAAGGCAGTGACCCCATTTAATTCGGGACTTAACCATTTTTCTTCTCCTCCGTTGGCGATTTTGAGAGCTTTCAAGAGGGTATTCGGCCTATCTACTAAAAGGTAAGTAATTTCCATTTAAATGTTTGATTATTACACTAAATATTAGGTAGATTAACACCTAATTAGTGGAAATCAAAGGGGTTAGGGTGAAAACCTAAGGTTGATGAACTTTAGGGAATTTCACCACTTTTCTACCATGAAATCATGGAAAACTATATATTTATGATCCTTAGGCTATGGGTGAGTGTTTTCTTCGAAAATTTCCGGAATCCGAGCATGTGGGCCCTGGGGTGTATTTAAGGATTTCTTCATGAGCACTCATGTCGCATGAATTATTTGTGAGCGAGGTAGCATTATATTATGTCAACCGCGTCGCACGATCGATTCGCGAGCAGGGTAATAAATGCATCTATGGTTCGAGCTGTTCGACCCTTCGACAGTGCACATTTAATTTTTGCGTCGCTTCGACCGTACGCCTTGGCATACTATATGCTATGTATTTTACTGAGAGTCTTATTAATATTGTCAAATAAATTGTTCTATGTGGTAGGGGACTTGGGAGTTTTATTAATGTTGTTATTTGGCACTTGCGGCAGGTGGTAGTTCACATACTTGATATTCCATGTCTACTTGATTTCTATAATTTCTAATCCTGATTAAACTTGTTAACTTAAATTATTGCTAATGACCCTAGTGAGTAATACGTCTACCTCTCGTCAATACTTTTTCGAGTTTAGACGGGATACTCACTGGGTACATATTTGTTTATATGTACTCATGCTACGCTTGTGTACTTAATTGTACAGGTTCTAAGGCTGGTGCATCTAGTTATGATACCGGAGCGCGATCAGCATAGTACTTTCTGGATTAGACTACACGGTGAGATGTTTTTTCTGACGTTCCTCAGCAGCACTCTGCAATTTCTGCTTTTTCTTTTGATATTTCTGTCTACTCCTTTCAGACGGTTGTATATTTGTTTTGTCTACTTTGTATATTCCACTAGTCGCCTATTGACTCCTGACACTAGGTCTTTGCACATGTAGTGGGTTTTCTAATATTTTTTGCTATACCAGATAAGATGGAAACGATATTTTGAGTTCATTTAACCAAGTTGCATTCACTTGACAATTTTCTTTAAATGATTTCTAAATCTAAATTTTACAAGTACTTAAATATTTAAATAAGTAAAGAAATCTTGCTAGTAAATTGATGTTGGCTTGCCCGACTCCGGTGTTGGGCGCCATCACGAACTGAGTTTGAATTTGTGTCGTGACAACATGGTATCAGAGCTCTAGGTTCAGGTAGGTCTCACAAGTCACAGGCAAACCTAGTAAAGTCTTGAGGATCGATACGGAGAAGTCTATATTTATCTTTGGGAGGCTATAGGGTGTTAATAAACCTCTCTTTATTCTTATTCTATCGTGCAGTTGATGGTCATACTAAATCTCATTATTTTATTCTCTCACAGATGGTGAGGACTCGGGTAGCTGATATTCCAGACCCGGGAGATGTCGCTACCCCCGCCGTCCGAGGCCGTGGCAGAGGCCGAGGGAGGGCACCGGCCCGAGGTAGGGGACGAGGGCATCCCATAGTTGCTCCACTAGCACCCTCAGAGGATCCTATCATCGAGGATCAGGACGAGGTGCCTCCAGCAGATCCTGCCCCAGCAGATTTCATGACTGCACTGGGCTTTCTGGAGATCATGGGTCGTATGATATGGTTCATGGACACTATGACCTAGGCTAGTTTATTTCTGGCGGATCCTGCCACTTCTCATGCGGAAGGGGGAGTTCAGACCCCTATCGCCCAGGTCGCAGGTCATGCAGCAGCAGTATATCAGACTCTGGGTACTCTGCGCGTGGGTGGAGCACAGTCAGCAGTAGCAGCACCAGAGCTCAGACCGGCTGCGAATGGTGATCCGCATAAGCTACTTGATAAGTGGACTTGATTGCACCCTCCTATCTTTGGAAGTGAAAAAGACGAGGATGTCCAGGACTTTGTTGATAGGTGCAGGGACAGACTGCACAACATGAAGATTTTGGAGTCCCATGGAGTCGACTTCGCTACCTTCTAGCTTGAGGGCAGGGCCCGCAAATATTGGCAGTCATTTATCCTTGGTAGGCCAGCAGGTTCCCCTACTATCACATGGGAGCAGTTCACTCAGCTGTTCTGGACATGTATATTCCACCCTCCGAGAGGGAAGAGCTACGGTACCAGTTTGAGCAGCTGGAGCAGGGGCAGATGTCGGTGAAAGACTACGAGGCCAGGTTTTCAGAGTTGTGCCGCCATGCCCTTATGATTATTCCTACTGATTCTTAGAGAGTGCGGAGGTTTGTAGATGGGCTACACTCCATTATTAGTTCCAACATGACCTGAGAGGTGGAGATGGGTACTCCTTATCATCTTATGGTCGAGATAGCTCGTCGGACTGAGGGTTACTGATTGAGGGGCAGTGAGCAGGGTCAGCACGACAAGAGAGCTAGATTTTTTGGAGATTTCAGAGGTGCCCCAGCCAGGGGTAGAGGTCAGTTCGGTAGAGGCCAGCCCAGCAGGCCTCCATATTCAGCTCCACCACCACCTCCTCGTGATGCTCCAGTGAGACCTTATTTCAGGCCATGCCGGAGAGTTCTTACCACCCACCAGCCATTCAGGGTACCTCCCATAGGTATTTAGGTCATCAGGGGTCTCCTAGTCCTTACTTCAGTGCCATGCCAGAGAGTTCTCATCGTGCCCCGGCTATTCAGGGTTCATCTTCAAGGCAGCAGGCCATGCCTCCAGCGAGGTGTTACGAGTGTGGGGATTCAGGACATATGAGGAGGATATTTCCAGGTATTAAGGGCAAGTCTATTCAGCAGTGTTACCAGCCAGCATTCTCAGCACCGGCACCCCGTCCATCTAGAGATGGAGGGCAGGCCGGTAGAGATCGTCCCAGAGGTGCAGGCCAGGCAGGGGGAGCTCAGCTAGCTCCTATTCATTCTACCAGAGGTCAGTCTTCAGGTACTCCAGCTAGACTCTGCGCCATTCCGACCGGAGCAGATGCCACGATCACAGGTATTATTTCAGTATGTAGTAGAGAGTCATCAGTGCGATTGGACCCAGGACCTACTTATTCATATGTGTCAACCTTGTTTGCTTATTTTCTGGATGCTCCTCGTGAGTCCTTGGGTTCTCCTATATATGTATCCACTCCCGTTAGTGATTCTGTAGTGGTAGACCGGATTTATCGGTCTCACGTGATCACATTATGTGTGTTCGAGACTAGAGTGGACCTCATATTGCTCGATATGGTTGATTTAGAGATTATCCTGGGCATGGATTGGCTATCTTCTCATCATGACATCGTGATTTCCATGGCAAGATGGTTACTTTGTCCATGTCTGAGTTTAGGAGTTTCTTGGGTCTAGCAGGCTACTATCGGCGATTTGTGGAGGGTTTTTTATCCATTGCAGCCCCATTGACCAGATTGACTCAGAAGAATTCTCCATTTCATTGGTCCGATGAGTGTGAGGAGAGCTTTCAGAAGCTCAAGATAGCATTGACCTTGTCACTAGTTCTGGTATTTCCTTCCGATTATGGAATGTATACAGTGTATTGCGATGCTTCACGTGTTGGATTGGGGTGTGTGTTGATGCAGGAAGGGAGAGTTATTGCTTATGCTTCACTCCAGCTGAAGATTCATTAGAAGAATTATCTAGTGCACGATTTGGAGTTGGCAGCGATTGTCCATGCTCATAAGATTTGGAGGCATTACTTGTATGGGTGTCTTGTGAGGTTTATACAGACCACCGCAGTTTGCACCACTTGTTCAAGCAGAGGGATCTTAATTTGAAGCAGCGCATGTGGCTTGAGTTGCTGAAGGATTATGATATCACCATCCTTTATCATCCAGGTAAGGCTAATGTAGTAGTAGATGCTTTGAGCAGAAAGGAGGAGAGTATGGGTAGTTTGGCTTTCATTGCAGCGGAGGAGAGACCTCTAGCCTTGGACATGCAGTCCCTGGCTAATCGCTTGGTGAGATTAGATCTTTCAGAGCCTCATCGAGTTCTTGCACATTTAGTAGCTCAGAATTCGTTATTGGGGGAGATTAAGGCTCAACAATATGATGATCCATGCTTGGAAGAGGTACGGGAGACAATGGTTCAGGGTGGTACCAAGGAGGTTACTATTGGCAATGATGGTGTTCTGAGACTTCAGGGTCGGTTATTTGTTCCTAATGTTGATAGCTTGAGGTAGAGGATTCTAATGTTGTGGCTAGGTGTCTTAACTGCCAACAGGTTAACTGTAAGCACCAAAGGGCCGGAGGCCTACTTCAGCAGATGCCTATTCCTGAGTGGAAGTGGGAGCANATGGCGAAATTTATGCACACTTAGCAAGACAAATAAAGGCAAATATTTAAGAAACTCCCACTATGGACTTCGTGGTTGGGTTGCCTCAGACCTTGCGGAAGGTTGACGCGGTTTGGGTCATTGTTGATAAATTGACCAAATCGGCGCATTTTATTCCGGTGAGTACTACGTATACTTCTGAGAGGCTAGCCAAGATTTACATTCGAGAGATAGTCCGGTTGCATGGTGTGTCGGTATCCATTATATCAGATTGAGGTCCTCAGTTCACCTCGCACTTCTGGAGATCATTGCACAAAGTGATGGGTACTCAGATAGACCTCAGCACAACATTTTACCCGCATACTGATGGTCAGTCGGAGCGTATGGTTCAGATATTGGAGGACATGCCTAGAGCACGTGTGATTGATTTTGGGGGTCAGTGGGACCAGTTCTTTCCTTTGGCCGAGTTTTCTTGCAATAATAGTTATCAGTCGAGCATTGAGATGGCTCCATTTGAGGCTTTAGATGGTCGGCGATGCCGTTCTCCTATCTGGTGGTTTGAGCCTGGTGAGGCTAATTTATATGCCACGGACCTGGTGAGAGATTCCTTGGAGAAGGTGAAGTTGATTCAGGAGAGGCTCCGCACAGCACAGTCCATACAGAAGGTTACGCGGATCAGAGGGCATGTTATGTGTCATTTATGAAGGGAGATAAGGTTCTGCTAAAGGTTTCGCCAATTAAGGGCATTATGAGATTCGGGAAGAAGGGCAAGCTGAGCCCGATCTTTATTGGTCCTTTCGAGGTATTGAAGCGTGTTGGAGAGGTTGCCTATGAGCTTGCTCTACCTCCCCACATATCGGGAGTCCATCCGGTCTTTCATGTATCCATGCTCCGGAGATATCGCGCCGACTTCTCTCACTTGGTTGATTTCAGCACTATTCAGATAGATGAGAGGTTAGGCTACGAGGAGGAGCCAATTGCCATTATTGACAGACATGACCGCCAGTTGAGGTCCAAGAGAGTTTTTGCGGTGAATGTCCAGTTGATAGGCCAACCAGTTGAGGAGGCAACTTGGGAGTCCGATGAGGACATGCGGAGCAGATACCCACACGTATTTAGAACTTCAGGTATGATTCTAGACCTGTTCGAGGACAAACATTTGTTTAAGAGGTGGAGAATGTAACGACCGGACCGGTCCTTTTGCATATTCGGACCCCGTTCCCCTAAATAAGACTTCCCGTAGCGGCTTTCGGTGATTCATGACTTACGGGGACGGGTGGTTCGGGATTCGAAAGTGTATAGGGTACTATAGGAAAACTTGGTTCCTTAAGATTTGGCTTTTAAGGCCAAGTTTGACTTTGGTCAACATTCGGAGTAAACGACCTCAGAATCGATTTTCACCGATTCCAGTAGCCTCGTATGATGATTTTGGACTGGTGCATATGTCCAGAATGGGTCTTGGATGACGCGGGAGAGTTTCAATGCCAAATAGCGAAAATAGAGTTTCCTTAAGTTCATAATTTGGTTTGCAACGTGTTTTGAGTTATCGAGGTCCGAATGGAATTCCGAGAACGGCAATAGTTCAGTTATGTCGTTTATGACTTTCTTGCAAAATATGGTGTCATTCCGAGTAGTATAGGTTAGTTCGGCGCATTGAACCGAATTCAAGAACTTAAAAATCCTTATGTTTGATTCTAGGGGGTTTTGAGGAGTGATTTCGAGTTTTAGTGTTGTTTTGGGTGTTCCGAAGGCTCGAGAAAGTCCGTAATGTAATTTAGGACTTGTTGGTATAATTTTACGGGGGTTCGGGTGGGCCCAGTTTCCTCCCGAACACCAAATGGGGCATAAAACCAGCAGTTGCAACTGCTGGTGCACCAGGTCTAGTGTGACCGCAGGTGCCGTTGCCCAGATCACAGGTGCGAGACCACTCCTATGGTCGAGACCTCGCAGGTGCAATTCCCAGGAGGAAAGTCCTACCTTCGCAGGTGCGGACCCTTCTCCGCAAGAGCGGGTCCGCTGGTGCGAAATTCCTACCGCAGGTGCGATCCCCATGCTCCTTGCCAAAAATCCGCAGGTGGACCAATGGATCGCACGTGCGGGAGCGCAGGTGCGGTCCTCAAGCCGCATGTGCGAGGTCACTGAAGGCAGTGAGCCCATTTAATTCGTGAGTTAACCATTTTTCAGCATTTTTCTTCTCCTCCATTGGCGATTTTGAGAGCTTTCAAGAGGGTATTTGGCCTAGCTACTAAAAGGTAAGTAATTTCAATTTAAATGTTAGATTATTACACTAAACCTTAGGTAGATTAACACGTAATTAGTGGAAATCAAAGGGGTTAGGGTGAAAACCTAGGGTTGATGAACTTTCTACCATTAAATCATGTAAAAACTATATATTTTTTATCCTTAGGCTATGGGTGAGTGTTTTCTTCGAAAATTTCTGGAATCCGAGCATGTGGGCCCGGGGGTGTATTTAGGGATTTCTTCAAGAAAGATGAATTAGCTAACCTAGTAAGAGAATTCCATACATTTAAGTGTATATTTATGTATTTATATAATATTTGACTAGTTTAGAGTCCTCATGTGTATAGTTTGGAGTTGCAGGCGCGTTCTTGACCCGGGAAGTAGGTTCTACGCGAGGTGAGTCTCCTTTCTAACATTGTAAGAGGGAATTTTCCCCATAGGTAATTATAAATGACTGAATGGTCCTTGTTTGCGAGGGCTACACACGCATGAGGTGACGAGAGTTCGTGCGTACCTACTACTATGTTATGCAGGGTAGTCTTTAGGACTCACAAGCATGCTTATCTGCCTTACTTTTATCCATGCATGTTTTCCTAGTCGATTATTATCCTTGAAACTAGGATGAGAAAATGGAAGGTTACATTAAATCTTGTTGTTGCGATGATTCTTGTTTTCCAAGTGTGAACTCTATATTTCCTGAATTTCCCGATAATTCTGTGTATGCGTACGAGCACCCGTGTCACATGTATGATTCGTGAGCGGGGTAGCGTTATATTATGTCAACCACTTCGCACGATCGATTCACGAGTGGGGTAACATATGCATCTATGAATCGAGCCATTCGACTCTTCGGCAGTGCACATTTAATTTTTGGGTCACTTCGGTCGTACGCCTCGACATACTATGTGCTATGTATTTGACTGAGAGTCTTATTAATGTTGTTATTTGGAACTTGTGGCAGGTGGTAGTTCACATACTTGATATTCCATGTCTACTTGATTTCCATAATTGCTAATCCTGATTAAACCTGTTTAATTATATTATTGCTAATGACCCTAGTGAGTAATACGTCTACCTCTCATCACTACTTCTTTGAGTTTAGAAGGGATACTCACTAGGTACATATTTGTTTATATGTACTCATGCTACGCTTCTGTACTTAATTGTACAGGTTCTGAGGCTGGTGCATCTGGTTATCATACCGGAGAGCGATCATGAGAGTAGTTCCTGGATTAGACTACACGGTGAGCTGCTCTCTCTGGCGTTCCTCAGCAGCACTGTGGAGTTTCTTCTATTTCTTTTGATATTTTGTCTTCTCTTTTTAGACAGTTGTATATTTATTTTGTCTACTTTGTATATTCCACTAGTCGCCTGTGGACTTGCGACACTAGGTCCTGGCACACGTAGTGAGTTTTCTAATATTTTTGCTATACCACATATGATGGAAACGATATTTTGAGTTCATTTAACCAAGTTGCATTCACTTGACCGTTTTATTTAAATGGTTTCTTAATCTAAACTTGACAAGTATTTAAATATTTTAATAAGTAAAGAAATCTCGCTAGTAAATCGATGCTGGCTTACCTAACTCCAGTGTTGGGCGCCATCACGACCTGAGTTGGAATTTGGGTCGTGACAGGTTGCATATGTATCATGACGCCGCATGAATCAGATCTTGTGTAGTTCAGCAAGATCAGGAATAAAGGAAATAAACTAACTCTTTTTTGAATTTTGAATTTTTTTTGTTTTTAATTTTCGAAAGGAAGACTTATTTATAAGAAAGAAAATATTTTTTGATTTCGATTGTTTTTTCATTATTTTATTCCCGGTGAATTTCGAAAGAAACACTTCTAAAGAAGAAAGAAAAATATTTTTGGATCTTTGGACTTTTATGTTAAAATTATGAAAGAAAGACTTCTAAAGAAATTATTTTTTGAATCTTGAATTTTCTTTTCAATTTTTGAAGGAAAAAATTCAAAATAATAATGAAATTGTTTTTTGGATTTTCAAAAAATTGGGGACTCATGGAGAGACATTTCAAAAGTATGAAGTAATGATATTTTTTGATTTTTTTGAAAATTGGGGACTCGTAGAGAGACATTTCTCAAGTATGAAGTAAAGGAAAATATTTTTGTGTATTTTGAAAATTGGGGACTCATAGGGAGACATTTCTAAAGTATGAAGTAAAGGAAAAAAGTTTTGGATTTTTGATAATTGGCGTCTCAAAGAAAGACTTTTCTAAAGAAGGAAGTAAATATATTTTTTTATTTTTTAAAATTGAGGGCCGGAACCGATGAGGTTTGCCTACGTATCTCACATCCGGTGAGAATCAGACCCGTGTAGTTCTGCCAGTTTTCACGAAACAGGGGAAACATGTATTTTTGAAAACCTTGACTTATTTTCTTTATCTTTTTTTTAAAT
Source organism: Nicotiana paniculata (assembly GCA_005239505.1). Lineage (NCBI taxonomy): Eukaryota > Viridiplantae > Streptophyta > Magnoliopsida > Solanales > Solanaceae > Nicotiana > Nicotiana paniculata. The sequence goes on along the minus strand of ML337331.1, from coordinate 15,086 downwards.
TTGGCAGAGTTTCTAAATTTTTGAAATACCTACCTCTCACTCTTTTTTTTTCTTTTGATTTTCTTTTCACTTACCTTTTTAAAAGCCAGTCAACACGCAAGTAGAAACAAACAGATACATAAGTAGCACGTAAGATGCATCAGGATGGTCTTTTAATTTGGGTACACCTGTCCTAGATGGACTAACCTCTATGTTGAGTCCCCGAAGTCAAATGCACGTGACGCAAACAAAACGTTCCTACTAAGGATTCGGCATGAGGCTATGTTATTATAAGTTTAAATCTTAGGGTTTATTGTTCTAGTCCTGCTTACCCGAGCGGACAACTAGAGCCGAGGTGGGGCAGCGTACCGGGGATACAGAAGCTTCGCCAGCTTTGCAACTTGTCCGTTCCTCGTTCTAAAATTAGGATGACTCTAACAAAAAAGAAGCCACATGAAGCGCATGCTTCCAAGAATATTTAGAAGACTCAGAGAGAAGAAGGGTTTGGTAGCGGTTTATATACAGTTCATACAATATCAAAGCGGTAAAACAAAGCAGCATTTAGAACATTAGGCTCAAACACGTAAAAATCAGACAATCATGAAAGCCAATCATAACAGCTATTCTAAGATCGAATTCTAAACCCTGAACTAGATATTTTGGTTTCTAAACCCCAACAGAGTCACCAGAGCTGTCACACCTCCTTTTTCCCGATAGGGGTGGGATAAGGGAGTTTTTCCAATTTAAGTGACATAATCGAAATGGGATTATATGTTAAATTTCAGAGTCGCCGCCCAGATTTTTTACGGTGTTCTGAGACACCGGTTATTTATTTTAAAATCTCAAATTGAGGAAATTTTGACTCTGTTAAAAGTCTGCGAATCTGAAGACCGGGTAAGGATCTAATAACCCGGGAGAAGGTGTTAGGCACTCCCGAGTTCCGTGGTTTTAGCACGGTTGCTCAACTATTAATAATTGGCCTAATTATCTTATTAAATACGTGTTTTAAACCTATTGTGCATTTTAAACCTTTTGAACCGCTTTTAGTATTTATCGAAATTATTGTTATAACAAGTCATATTGTTGTACACTTGTTGTTTTGATACACGTTGCAAATCGCGCCACATGCAATGCACCCGCGATTTACGACATGTTTATTTTAAATATTTGAAGTTGGGTGGGTCGAGTCACACCATCGTGCACTAAAATTTTGGAGTTACATGTATGTGACTACGCCACGAGAACCGTACCCATAGTCACGATAATTTATTTAATTGCGCGTAAAGCAAGCTACGATGTTCAAGTTATTTATTTTATACTAATACCAGATTATTGTAAAGGCCTATAGTTATGGTAACTAGAATTAATTCAATAGCTATATGTGGTCATCCTTCGTTTTTAATGTTCAATTAACTATAAGTCACTTGAGTTAATGTAACGACCCGGTCGGTCTTTTTGAGAGTATGCGCCCTGATCCCCTAATAACCGCTTCTCCCATGTCTTTATATGTTATTGCAACCTGTCGGAGCGTTGAGTGATGAAATCCGGAGTGATTTTTGACACATAGTCTTCAAATGTGGATTTTAGCCTTTGAAATCAGGCTGTAGCTTGACCTGTGTGAAGACGGATCCAGAATAGAATTATGTCAACTCTGTTAGCTCCTATGGGTGATTTCGGGGTTAGAAGCATGTTCAGAATGTGTTTTCAAGGTCGGTTATAGATTTAGGCTTGAATTGGCGAAAGTTAGAATTTCGGCCATTTCGGACGATAGGTGAAATTTTGATATCGGACTCGGAATGGAATTACGAAAGCGAAGCAGGTCCGTAATGCCATTTGTGACCTGTGTACAAAATTTGAGGTCATTCTGATGAGTTTTGACATTTTTCGGAATTGGATGTGAATTCTAGAAATTTCATAAGTTTTTAGGCTTGAATCTATGCATAATTGATGATTTTGATGTTATGAAATGTGCTTTTAAGGCTCGACCAAGTTTGAAGAAGGTATTAGGGTTAGTTGGTAGGCTTGGTTGAGGTACGGGGGGGGCCTCGGGGGTTTATCGGATGCCAAACGGGTGAATTTGGAACTTTAAAAGCAGCTGAACCATTTCTTGTTCTGGTGTCTCGCACCTGCGATGGTTTTTCCATAGGTGCGGACACGCACGTGAGAAAGGGGTGCATGCAGGTGCAGACGTAGTTAAGTCTGGCCAGACTCGCAGGCGCATTAGATTATCCGCAGGTGCGGAGCCTCACCTGTGACCCAGCCACCGCAGGTGCGACCCCAGGCCTTTTAATGAGTTTCTGCACCTGCAATTGTGTTTCTGCAGGTGTGATACCAAGGTCGCAGGTGCGAAATACCTGGGCTGGTTATACTAAAATTCGAGGGTTTGAAATTCATAACTCCAAAATTGATTGAGATCTCGGGATTTGGCGATTTTCAGTGGAATTTGAAGAGGAGAATCATAAGTAACATTTTCTAACCTTAAACCATCTATATATCAATAATGTCTATCAATTTCCTCAATCTAATCAATGAAATTGAATGAAAACCAATGGAATTGGGATGAAACTTCCACAAGTAGAAAGCTAAGGATTTAGGGTGATTTAGACGTCGGATTTGGTTGATTCTTGTTCAAGTAAGTTCATGAGCGAATGGGCGTTCGGGAAATATAATTTTTACCCGATTCCAAGACGTGGGCTCGGGGGACGTTTTGGGCGAATTTGCTAATTTCACGTTTTAGCTTAGAAATAAATAGCTATTTTATTCCCTTGAAGTGATATTTACATTATGCAATCGAATTGAATAGATTTGGGCCACCTGGAGTCGGATACTCGTGGCAAGAGCATGGTATTGAGTTGATTAGCGCAGTAAAGGTAAGTGGCTTGCCTAACTCAATGTTGGGGACTTCCCCTTAGGCATTTTTATACTGATTTTGTTACATGGATCGTGTATACGTGAGGTGACGAGTGCATACACAGGTCATTGTTGCTAAAATTCCATTTTTCCTTCCATGGCATCACTCATTTCCATTCCTATATTACTGCTTTCCGGTCTTAACTGAGTAGTTAGATTAAGAATAAGCATGCCTACATGTCCTTACTTGATTTCCTCTTATTTGTTACTAGTTACACTATGCTTAGATAGTTTTACTTTATTCTTGCATGTTGCTTTTCCTGAACTGTTTAATTAAGCCGTATCCGACATACTTCTGCATTGCATATTTAAATTGGGACTACAGACCGAGATCCAGGAGCTTTCCCCCTATACTGAAATGCATATTTAAATTGGGACTATGGGCGGATATCCGGGAGCTTTCCCCCTGTACTGTATAGCATATTTAAATTGGGACTACGGACTGAAATCCGGGAGCTTTCCCCTTGTACGGCATTGCATATTTACTGTTGAGATATATGCTGTGCTGAGCCGAGGGCTCTCTTTCTGTTATTAATTCTTCCAGTTTCCATTAATCCTGTTTATCATTGCTTATCTATATTTCATTGTTTTAAATTTATAATTTACTTGTTTTACAACTCTGTAGAGCCTCAACCTGACCTCTTCACTACTTGACTAGGGTTAGGGTTGGCACTTACGGAGTACCAGGTGTGGAGTACTCACGCCCTTTCCTGCGCATGTTTTCCTCATGTGCAGATCTAGGTACCAGTACACAGTATAGTGGCTAGGCATATCTTAGCAGGTGCTCGGGAGACTGCGAGGTAATTCTGCTGCGTCCGCAGGATCTCACGAGTCCCATTCCTACTCTAGTATAGATATAGGAGATATATAGATACATTTTCCTTATTCTTTTTTATAGATCTATAGTAGTTAAGAGTTTGTGACTTTGTGATGTTCTGGGTTTTGGGTAAGTAAAAGCTGTAAATGCCGAGCGGCTAAAATTTTATAGTATTGCTTATTCTTTACTGTTTCTATTATTTTTTTGCCTTATTTTTCGAAAATTTTAGGCTTACCTAGTCGTAGAGACTAGGTGCCGACATGAGACAGTTCAGAGGGTAATTCGGGTCGTGACAAGTTGGTATTAGAGCGTCTAGTTTCATATGAGTCACAAGTCACAAGCCGGTTTATTAGAGTCTCGCGGATCGGTACGGAGACGTCTGTATCTATCGTCGAGAGGCTATGTAACTGTTAAGAACAATCAAATTCTTTGAAATTCCTTATCGTGCTAGTTATTGTCATCAAATTCTTAGACTCTATTTTATTCTTGCTTGCAGATGGTTCGTACCCGTACCGGACGTACTGATGCCAAGCACCCGAGCCCCCAGTCAGAGCCACCAGATGCAGGGGCCGGGGCAGAGGACGAGCATGCGGTGAAGCCCGAGCACCGGCTAGACCAGAGGCAGAGGAGCCCCCAACAGCGACAGTTGGAGGGGCACAGGAGGTCCCTACTGTTACTCCAGATCTCCAGGAGACATTGGATCAGTTCTTGAGTGCCTTCAGTACTCTGTCTCAGGCGGGCTACATCTGATAGCTCCAGCTACATCCCAGGATGGGGGAGGGACAAAGACTCCCGCAGCCCGTACTCCTGAGCAGAGGGATCATATTGGGCAGGTTCCAAAGTATATTCCTATGCCCTCAGCAGCTCCAGCTGAGCAGGAGACTAGGATAGCCGTTCCTGAGGCAGAGCAGCTCCGATTTGAGAGGTACAAGAAGTACCACCCACCTGAGTTCAGCGGACTAGTTTCGGATGACGCCCTGGGTTTTATCGAGGGGTGTCATCGCACCCTCCGCACTATGGGTATTTCGGAGACGAGTGAGGTTTCTTTCATTGCTTTCCAACTGAGGGGAGCAGTTTATCAGTGGTTGCGTGCTTTTGAGCTTAGTAGTCCGGACGAGGCAGCTTCACTTACTTGGGCTCAGTTCTCCGAGATGTGCTTACTTGAGTATGTCCTTGAAAGCTTCAGAGATGCTTGGCGTGCGGAGTTTGAGAAACTACGCCAGGGTACCATGATTGTGTCAGAGTGTGCAGTCCGTTATAGCGGTTTGGCTCACCATGCACCAGCTTTGGTTGTCACTGACAGAGAGAGGGTTCGACGCTTTATTGAGGGACTCCACCCTAGTATTCAGACCGGCATGGACAGAGAGCTGGAGACCGATATTACTAACCAGCAGGCCTTGAGTATTGCACAGAGGATTGAGACTATGTTAGCCCGGGACAGGGAGGAGAGAGAGGCCAATAGGTCTCGAGAGACTGGTCATTTTTTAGGAGCCCGTGCACTAGGAGCATGCTATGGTAGGGGTTTTGTGAGTCACCCCGTTAATTCAGCTCTCCCAGCAGCCAGTGGTATTCCAGCTCCTCCTAGACCTCAGGAGCCTTATTATGCACCACCAGTATCTCAGTTGCCTCCTGCTCGAGGTGTTATCACTAGCCAGTCGAGCAGGCCAGTTCAGAGTCAGCAGCATCCGCCACGTCCTCCGAGGGGTTGTTTTGAGTTTGGTGACCCTCGTCATGTGATCATAGATTGCCCCAGAGTGAGGAGGGGTGCACCACCTCAGACTTATCAGGTTCCACGTCATCCACCAGGACCCCAGCTATTCTTCCAACCCCAGCTGCTACCCCACCACCTCAGGAAACTCGAGGTGTAGGTCGCCCTAGAGGGGGAGGCTAGGCCAAGTCTTATGCTTATCCAGCCCGATCCAAGGCCATTGCTTCAGATTCAGTCATTACAGGTATTGTTCCCGTTTGTTAAAGGGATACATCGGTATTATTTGACCCAGGCTCTACATATTCGCGTGTGTCTTCTTATTTTGCTTCACATCTAGGGATATCTCGGGATTCTTTGAGTTCCCCCATTTATGTTTCTACTCCGGTGGGAGATTCTCTTATTGCGGACCACGTATATCGGTCATGTTTGATTGTTATCAGTGGTTTTGAGACCATGGCTTATTTATTAGTACTCATTATTGTAGATTTTGATGTTATATTGGGTGTGGACTGGTTGTGTCCCTACTATGCTATTCTTTATTGTCACGCCAATACCGTGACGCTAGTTATGCCAGGATTACCAAGGTAAGAGTGGTGAGGTTCCTTAGAGTATACTCCCTTCCGATTCATTTCTTTTCTTAAGGCTCAGTGTATTGTTCAAAAGGGGTGTGATGCGTATTTGGCTTATGTGAGAGATGTTAGTGTTGAGACCCCTACAGTTGAGTCAGTTCCAGTTGTCAGGGATTATCCTGATAAATTTCCAGCTGATCTTCCGGGTATGCCGCCCGATAGAGACATTGATTTCAGCATTGACTTGTTGCAGACACTCAGCCTATTTCCATTCCTCCCTATCGCATGGCTCCTCCTCAGTTGAAGGATTTGAAGGAGCATTTACAGGAGTTGCTTGAAAAGGGATTCATCGGGACAAGTGTATCACCTTGGGGTGCTCCGGTGTTATTTTAAATAAAAAGGATGACTCGATGCGTATGTGTATTGACTACCCACAGCTGAATAAGGTGACAGTGAAGAACAGGTACCTATTGCCTCGCATTAATGATCTATTTTACCATTTACAAGGTGCTAGGGTGTTCTCCAAGATTTATCAGCGTTCGGGTTATCATAAGTTGAAGATTAAGGATCCGGATGTCCCGAAGACTGCCTTCAAGACCAGATATGGCCACTATGAGTTCCTTGTTATGTTATTTGGGCTGGCCAATGCCCCAGCAGCCTTCATGCACATGATGCACAACATATTTTGGCCTTTATCTTGATACTTTTGTCATTTTGTTCATTGATGAAATTCTGGTATATTCTCGATCCCAGGAGGACCATGAGCAGCACTTGAGGACCGTGCTTCAGACATTGAGGGAGAAGAAGTTGTATGCCATGTGGTGTCTTCGGATGGGATCAAGGTAGATCCGAAGAAGGTGGAGGCGGTGCAGAGTTGGCCCAGACCGTCTTCAGCTACTGAGATCCGCAGTTTCCTTGGTTTGGCTGGGTATTATCGTCATTTTGTGGAGGGATTTTCATCCATTGTAGCGCCCATGACAATACTGACCCAGAAGAGTGCCCCTTTTATATGGACTTAGGAGTGTGAGGAGAGCTTTCAGAAGCTCAAGGCAGCCCTGACTACAACTCCTGTGTTGGTATTGCCTACTGGTTCCGGGTCCTACACAGTCTATTGTGATGCTTCGAGGATTGGCCTAGGAGCGGTGTTGATGCAGGACGGTAGGGTGATTTCCTACACATCCAGGCAGTTGAAGGTGTATGAGAAAAACTACCATGTTCAGGATCTCGAGTTGACAACGATTGTTCACGCCCTAAAGATATGGCGTCATTATTTATATGGTGTTCCCTATGAGATATTCCCGGATCACTAGAGTTTGTAGCACATATTGAGGCACACGGATCTCAATTTGCGCCAGCCTAGGTTGTTGGAGTTGCTAAAGAACTATGACATCACTATATTATACCACCTGGGGAAGGCCAATGTGGTGGGCGACGCCTTGAGTCGCTGGGCGGAGAGTTTGGGGAGTTTTGCATACCTTTGTGCAGTTGAGAGACCTCTACCCTTAGATGTTCAGCCCTTAGCCAGTCAGTACGTGAGATTGAATCTTTGAGCCTTGTCGGGTGTTATCTTGTGTGGTTGCTCGGTCTTCTCTTTATGACCGCATCAGAGAGCGACAGTATGATGATCTTCACCTTCTCGTTCTTCAGGATAGAGTCCGATGGGGTCATGCTAGGGATGTGACTATAGGTGATGATGGCATGATGAGGATGCAAGGACGTATTTGTGTACCTAATGTAGATGGGCTTCGGAAGTTGATTCTTGAGGAGATCCATAGTTCGCGGTATTCAATCCATCTGGGTACTGCGAAGATGTACGAGGATTTAAGACTGCATTATTGGTGGCGAAGGATGAAGAAGGATACAGTGGAGTTTGTAGCCAAGTGCCTCAACTGATAACAAGTCAAATGTGAGCATCGGAGACCGGGAGGGCTACTTCAGCATATTGAGCTTCCAGAGTGAGCGGATCACCATGGACTTTGTGGTTGGACTTCCTCGGACCTTGAGGAAGCATGATGTTATTTGGATGATTGTGGATCGGCTGACTAAATCAGCCCATTTCATTCTAGTGCTGACTACATATTCATCTGAGAGGTTGGTTGAGATTTATATCAGAGAGATTGTTCGCCTCCACGGTATCCCAGTATCTATCATTTCAGACAGAGGTACACAGTTCACTTCAGGGTTCTCGAGATCCGTTAGTCACCAGGGTAGAGTTGAGTAAATCTTTTCACCCTCAGATAGACGGGCAGTCCGAGGGCACGATTCAAATTCTCGAGGACATGATCCGTGCATGTATGATAGATTTTGGAGGGTCATGGGATCGATACTTGCCTCTTGCAGAGTTCACTTATAACAACAGCTACCAGTACATCATTCAGATGGCGTCATATAAGGCTTTGTATGGTAGGGGGTGCAGGTCTCCAGTGGGATGGTTTGAGCCGGGCGAGGCTCGATTGTTGGGTACATACTTGGTCCAGGATGCCCTGGACAAGGTGAAGGTGATTCAAGAGACACTTCGCACAGCTCAGTCCAGGAAGAAGATTTATGCGAACCTGAAGGTTCATGACTTGGCATTTATGGTTGTTGATCGGGTTTTGCTTCACGTATCGCCTATGAAGGTCATCATGAGGTTCGGTAATAAAGGAAAGCTGAGTTTGAGATTTATTGGCCATTTTGAGGTGATGCGACATGTTGGGTAGGTTGCTTATGAGCTAGCCCTGCCTCCCAGCCTAGCTGGGGTTCATCCGGTATTCCACGTCTCCATGCTTCGGAAGTATCACGGTGACCCGACTCATGTTTTGGATTTCAGCTCAGTCCAATTGGACAAGGATCTATCATATGTTGAGGAGCATGTGGCTATATTGGACAGGCACGTCAAAAAGCTCAGATCGAAGAATATTGCCTCAGTTAAGGTTTAGTGGAGGGGTCAACTAGTCAAGAAGGCAACTTGGGAGACCGAGCAGGATATGCGAAGTCAGTACCCTCATCTTTTCAATGCTTCAGGTATGTTTCTATACTCATTCGAGGATGAACGATTTTCTTAAGAGGGGAATGATGTAACGACCCGGTTGATCTTTTTGAGAGTTAGTGCCCCGATCCCCTAATAAATTCTTCTCCCATGTCTTTTTATGTTATTAGAACATGTCGGAGTGTTGAGTGATGAAATCCAGAGTGATTTTTGAACACATAATCCTCAAATGTGGATTTTAGCCTTTGAAATCAGGCCATAGCTAGAGCTATGTGAAGACGGATCCAGAATGGAATTTTGTCAACTCCATTAGCTCCGTTGGGTGATTTCGGGGTTAGGAGCGTGTTCGGAATGTGTTTTCGAGGTCGGTTGTAGATTTAGGCTTGAATTGGCGAAAGCTAGAATTTCGGCGATTTCGGATGATAGGTGAAATTTTGATATCCGACTCGGAATGGAATTCTGAAAGCGTCAGTAGGTCCGTAATACCATTTGTGAATTGTGTGAAAATTTTGAGGTCATTCGAATGAGTTTTGACGTGTTTCAGCATCGGGTGTAAATTCTAGATTTCATAAGTTCTTAAGCTTGAATCTATGCATAATTGATAATTTTGATGTTATGAGATGTGTTTTTATGGCTTGACCAAGTTTGAACAAGGTATTAGGGTCAGTTGGTAGGCTTGGTTGAGGTCCTGGGGGGCCTCGGGGTTGTTTCGGATGCCTAACGGGTGTATTTGGAAGTTTAAGAGCAGCTGAACCATTTCTGGTTCCGGTGTCTCGCACTTGCGATGGTTTTTCCGCAGGTGCAAAGGGGGTGCACGTAGGTGCGGATGTAGTTCAGGCTGGCCAGACTCGGAGGCGCAGAAGATTATCCGCAGGTGTCGAGCCGCACCTGCGACCCAGCCACCGCAAGTGCGAACCCAGGCCTTTTAATGAGTTTCCGCACCTGCGATTCTGTTTCTGCAGATGCGGCACCGTAGGTGCGATCCCAAGGTCGCAGGTGCGAAAGACCTGGGCTGGTTATACCAAAATCTGAGGGTTTTCTAACCTTAATCCATCTATATATCAATAATCTCTATCAATTTCCTCAAACTAATCAATGAAATTGGATGAAAAGCCATGGAATTGAGACAAAACTTCCCCAAGTAGAAATTTGAGGATTTAGGGAGATTTAGACGTGGATTTTGTTGATTCTTGTTCGAGTGAGTTCATAAGCGAATGGGTGTTCGGGAAATATAATTTTTACCCTATTTGGAGACGTGGGCCCAGGGGACTTTTTAGACGAACTTCTAATTTCACGTATTAGCTTATAAATAATTAGCTATTTTATTCCCTTGAAGTGATATTTACATTATGCAATCGAATTGAATAGATTTGGTCCACCTGGAGTCTGTTACTCGTGGCAAGAGCGTGGTATTGAGTTGATTAGCGCAGTCAAGGTAAGTGGCTTGCCTAACTCTGTATTGGGGACTTCCCCTTAGGCATTTTTATACTGATTTTGTTACGTAGATGCCGTGTACGTGAGGTGACGTGTGCGTACAAGGGTCATTGTTGCTAAAATTCCTTTTTTCGTTCCATGACATCACTCATTTCCATTCCTATATTATCTTTTTCCTGTCTTAACTAAGTAGTTAGCTTAAGAATAAGCATGCCTACCTGTCCTTACTTGATTTCCTCTTATTTGCTACTAGTTACACTATGCTTAGATAGCTTTACTTTATTCTTGCATGTTGCTTTTCCTGAACTTGTTAATTAAGCCGTATCTGACATACTTCTGCATTGCATATTTAAATTGGGACTACAGACCGAGGTTCGGGAGTTTTCCCCCCTATACTGAAATGCATATTTAAAATGGGACTACGGACGGATATCCGGGAACTTTTCCCCTGTACTGCATGGCGTATTTAAATTGGGACTACGGGCTGCGATCCGAGAGCTTACCCCTTGTACTGCATTACATATTTACTGTTGAGATATATGATGTGCTGAGACGAGGGCTCTCTTTCTGTTATTAATTCTTCCAGTTTCCATTAATCCTGTTTATCATTGCTTATCTATATTTCACTATTTTAAATTTATAATTGACTTGTTTTAAAACTCTGTAGAGCCTCAACCTGACCTCGTCACTACTTGTATGGGGTTAGGATTGGCACTTACGGAGTACCAAGTGTGGAGTACTCACGCCCTTTCCTGCGCATGTTTTCCCCATGTGCAGGTCTAGGTACCAGTACACAGTACAGTGGCTAGGCGCATCTTAGCAGCTGCTCGGGAGACCGCGAGGTAATTCTGCTGCGTCCACAGGATCTCAGGAGTCCCCTTCCTACTCTAGTATAGATATAGGAGATATATAGATACATTTTCCTTATTCTTTTGTATAGAGCTACAGTATGTTCAGAGTTTGTGACTTTGTGATGTACTGGGTTTTGGGAAAGTAAAAGCTGTAAATGTCGAGCGGCTAAAATTTTATAGTATTGCTTCTTCTTTACTGTTTCTATTATTTTTTTGCCTTATTTTCCGCAAATTTTAGGCTTACCTAGTCGTAGAGACTAGGTGCCGACATGAGACAGTTCAGAGGGTAATTTGGGTCGTGACAGTCAATGAAGTAGGAAAATAAAATATATATACTACTAGAAGTTACTGTAAAGGAAACAAGATAAGCCATTTCTAATCTAAAACAAAATCTCATATCTTAACCAAAAAAAAAAAACAAATAAGCCACATATACAACCACTATATCAATCAATATTAACTAATTTTCGAAGTCCCTGCTTCGAATTACATTTTTTGATCTAACCCACACTACTTTTAAAAAATGAAGGGAGCAACAAAGGTTTAATTCCATCAACATAATTTAGACGACCTTCGAAATTTCATGAGCTGCAATGGACTGATTAATTAACCACCAACCGGTATTCACTCGAATCAAATAAAACAAAATCCAAAACAATGAAACATTGAACATAGATAACCAAAATATGATATACAAATCTGAAGGAAACACGGTGAAAGAAAAGCAATGGAAACAGTGGTGAAGAAAAGAATGGACCTTTTATAGATGAAGATCCTCTATTGCTGAAAATTTTCAATTCTTACAACGAAGAGGAGGTTCAAATTAATGTACAAAATCAAATTTGACCAGGACCTATACCACAGACCTTTACCGGCGAATTTCAACTTCGACCTCGACGTGAACGGACCTCTCAAGCATATTATAATCTGGTTCGAACCAAAAGAAGATGGAAACTGTGCACTCTCTCCCTATCATATGTGTGTGTGTATTTGAGAGCAAAGAAGATTCACCCGAATCTAAAGGATGAGGCATTGATTTTCTTTTTGAATTCCACGGCTGGATCTCTCTCTTGTCTAAGGGAAGGTGACGATGAAGGTCTTTTTTTTTCTTAAGGGGTGCGGCTGTTTGAGGATTTTTGAATTAGGGGTGAGGCTGTCGTTTTTTCTCTAAGGGGGAAGGTCATAAATTAGGGGTGTATGGATTTTATGTCTTCTTTATATAGAGGGAATTAAGGTTAGGTCTTAAGGTTTAAGATAGATGGGCTTCAGCTGTGGGCCTTAAAATTGGGCTAAAAAAATGTCTAAACTTTAGCTAAATCCTTTTCAATATAAGGTAAATATACTACATAATGTAAAAATCAACATAATTTATTAAAGTAAATTATTTGTAAAATATGAAAAGAGTTTTTGGTATTTTTCAAACATCATACTAAAAATAAAATTAGGATTAGGTTAAAATCATCACAAAAATAATTATCCTATCATAATACTAATAGTTTGAAAACAACGCGCAACTATATATTTTTCTATTTTTCGAGTTTTATGAAATGTAGATAAACTAAAAATAACTAGATAGAATACCAATTAGCTAAATAAAAGAAAAATATATTTGTGACTTTTCTTTTATGTGATAAAATAAAGTAAAGAGGTCAAAACTAGTTAAAATAACGATATTAGACCTAAACTAAATATTTAAACGCTAAAATGTGTAAAATCACGGGGAGAGTAAAATATTACATGTCTATGATTGGTAAAAGAGAACTTGCTACAAAACCACATAAGGATCACACAACCTTAGGATACCCCGCGGGAAATAGCCTTCCTTGCTTAGCCTCAAACTGATCTCTCTCTATACCCTTCTGAAACTCATAGCTATTATGCAATCACTTTATCATTCTGCATATAAACACAGTCAACGCCTACCCTGGAGACATCACAATAAGCGGTATAAGAACTTGAAGCTGATGGCAGAACTAACTATGGAACGGTGGTTTAAGGAACCTTGATCTTCTGGAAGGTCTACCCACACTTGTCTGACAACATGGATGCCCTCACTGGATACCACGTGCCCCAAAAATGCTACTGAACTGAGCCAAAAATTCACACTTGGAGAACTTTGCATAAAGCTTCTCCTCCATCAATCTCTATAATACCGTCCTCAAATAATGAGTTTGCTACCCCTGGCTACGCGTGTACGCTAGGATGCCATCAATGAATACAATAACAAAGGGGTGCTAATACGGCTACAACACTAATAAAATACATTAACGCTACTGGACAACTATCAGCCCAAAAGACATCACCAGAAGCTCATAACACAACAGAAAGATCTACTTCACTCCACAACTGAACAACATAAGAGGTCTTCCCATACACTCACGACCCAAGGCCATGTGCCAACGCCAGATATAAGTCAAACACTCAATAGTTTTTGCTATATATCCAACGCATCCATTTTTGTCACAATCAAGCGACATGAACATATCTCACCCTCAAATCAGACTCACCACATAGTCATACAGTCATAAAGTCATGTCAATAAGGATGCCAATGGACATATAAGCCCCCAAACACACGCTCACACAATGAAATCTCATTTCTCAAGCCACAGATAGAAACCGGCCTCAAGTCCTCCAGACTGGCCCACCATTAACATGATAAAATTACCTCTCGCACCTCACTCATGGAAATCACAAGTCGTCGATGCACAGCTGATACCGAGCGCTCGCGTGCGCTTTTAAATACATGAAAGGAACTCAAAGAGTTATGCTTTCGAGTTCTGTTGTAGATTTAGGCTGAATTGATGAAAGTTAGAATTTCGGTGATTTTGGACGATAGGTGAAATTTTGGTATCAGACTCGGAATGGAATTCTGAAAGCGACAACAGGTCCGTAATTCCATTTTTGATATGTGTGCAAAATCTGAAGTCATTCGGATGAGTTTTGACGTGTTTCGGCATCGGGTGTGAATTTTAGATTTCATAATTCTTAATCTTGAATCTATGCATAATTGACGATTTTGATGTTATGAGATGTGTTTTTATGGCTCAAAAAAGTTTGAACAATGTAGTAGGGTAAGTTGGTAGGCTTGGTTGAGGTCCTGGGAGGCCTCGGGGTTGTTTCGGATGCCCAATGGGTGTATTTGGAACTTTAAGAGCAGCTGAACCATTTCTGGTTCCGGTGTCTTGCACCTGCGATGGTTTTTCCACAGATAGGGGGTGCACGCAGGTGCGGACATAGTTTAGGCTGGCTAGACTCGGAGGCGCAGAATATTATTCGCATGTGCCGAGCCACACCTGCGACCCAGCCACCGCAGGTGCGACCCCAGGCCTTTTGATGAGTTTCCGCACCTGCGATTGTGTTTCCGCAGATGCGGCACCGTAGGTGCTATACCAAGGTCGCGGGTGCGAAATACCTGCGCTGGTTATACCAAAATCTGAGGGTTTGAAATTCATAACTCCAAAATCGATTGAGAGCTCGGGATTTGGCGATTTTCAGTGGAATTTGAAGAGGAGAATCATAGGTAACGTTTTCTAACCTTAATCAATCTATATATCAATAATCTCTATCAATTTCCTCAAACTAATCAATGAAATTTGATGAAAAGCCATGGAATTGAGACGACACTTCCCCAAGTAGAAATCCGAGGATTTAGGGAGATTTAGACATCGATTTTGTTGATTCTTGTTCGAGTGAGTTCATGAGCGAATGGGTTTTTGGGATATATAATTTTTACCCTATTTGGAGACGTGGGCCCAAGGGACTTTTTAGGCGAATTTCCTAATTTCGCGTATTAGCTTAGAAATAATTAGCTATTTTATTCCTTTGAAGTGATATTTACATTATGCAAT
>ML337330.1:4940-33499 GCA_005239505.1 Nicotiana paniculata | reverse complement strand
GGGGGGTGATTTGTGTGGTGACCAATTTTCGCGTGCAGTAGTTATAGAAGGACCAGGTTCTTCTATGTATTCCAACTCCTACAGTTTGTGGAATAATAAATGCGAAATTTAAAGAACACAGTAATTTTACGTGGAAAACACCTGGCTCAAAAGGTGAAAAAACCACGACCTACTTCCCTGTAGGATTTTCGCAAACTCTTCACTAAATCAATGAGCCAAACAACATTTACAAAATAAACTCTTTTGTAAACCTAAGGATTAACTTTAACCCTTTGTGGAAAACTACCCTCTAGCTATTTGCGACAAACTTCAAGTTAACTATAACTTGAACACTCAGTACCTATTACAATTGCTTCTAGATAAAGCTGAAAGGTACAATTTGTAATCACCTACTACAAATAAACTAAACTAAAAGACAACAGATGAAACTGGTTCTTCTAGCTGGTCCAAGTAGCTTAAGAGTCGCACACTTAAATCTTCACCGAACTGCTTGCAAAATCCTTGCTAATTTTGCTCTCAGTTCTTGTTTTGCTTATGCTTTTGTGCGTACCTGTACAATAAGAACACTGAACCATATATAGGATTTAGTAGACAAAGAGATATACTAAAATTCAGATGCTACTATTCCTTGGTTGAAGAGTTCTAGTTGATCTCAAATCCCCAAATCCTCCTTTATCTTGATTCTGTTCTTACTGAATAAGGAATCCATCTCCTTGTCAATTTGCAACCTTTTCATTCAGGAGATATCTTTTTAGATCACCGATTGTGTTTATCCCCTGCTTGTGCACCTCAGGTGCCATTTACTCTACATGTGTCTATGTCTACAGTGATGGACCTGGTTCAACTCTGAGTTCCTTTGTCAATCTTCAAAACCATTCAACTTCTTGATCCAAAAAACTCCCCCTTTTTGATGATGACGTATTCTGTGCTTAGGCCTGTAATCACGTTAATCTAACATTGACACTTTTTATAGCATTAAGCATTTATCATAAAGAACCAGGTTCATTAGGTTATAAATATCACATTTTTCAATATAGCACGTCTTCCCCCTTTTGGCATTATTGAAAAATTTCAAAATGTTAGAATTACCAGATTGATAAGAATTACTCATGGCCACTACGGCAACTGCAAGTGCAAACATGTATTAATTATCAATAGTGAACCAAGAATGCAAACTATCAAAGAAAGTGAGACAACAAATAAGAGCAGAAACAGCAAAATCCATTGATAGATGCATAGTTCAGCCACCAAACACACAAAGAAATAAAAGCAATTATAATTATGAGCAAAATATAGCAAAAAAATCCTGAATCTGGGTCATAGAGGGGTAACAACAAGGCACTGGACACCTCAGGCTGGGAAGGAGTGGAGGTTGGGTTCTTTGCTTGGAGTAGGGAGAGTATATTTTGAAGAATCCCTTCATTCTTCTCCTTTTCTTTGGCCACTTCAGTTTTGAGGGCATCTCTCTCAGCCTCAACCTCTGCAAGGCGGGTCTTTAATTGAAGAATTTCAGCATCCTTAACCCCACCTTCTCGTACAAGCGCCCTGGACTTGCTGTTCACAAGCGTTTTTCTGGATGAACCAGGTTCATTGTCAGGAACATTCATGACATAATCACATGCCAGAAGCGTGTTCTTCCCAAAAAGCCTGCATAGTCAGCATCAGCATATTCCGCAAGATCAAAATTACTACCTTTAGGATAGCAAAGATAGAGGTCGATGGTGCCTTTAAGGTATCTCAAGATTCTCTTCAGTGCAGTTAAGTGTGATTCCTTTGGATTAGCTTGAAATCTTGCACAATTCCCTACGCTGAAGACAATGTCAGGTCTACTGGCAGTAAGATATAACAATGAACCAATCATTCCTCTATACAACTTTTGATCGACAGATGAACCAGGTTCATCTACATATAATTTGGTGGTTGTTGCAATAGGAGTGTCAATTTCCTTTGAGTCTTCCATTTTAAATCTTTTAAGCAATTCTTTCATATATTTTTGCTGATGGATCATAGTTCCATTTGTAAGCCTAAAAAGAAGTTAAGCTCACCCATCATGCTCATTTCAAATTCACTCCCCATTAGTTTAGTAAATTCCTTACTTAGCTTTTCAGAAGTTTCCCTAAAGATTATGTTATCCACATATATCTGCACTACCAAGAGATCTTTACCTTTTTCCTTCAAGAATAAGGTGCTATCAATTTTACCTCTCTTCTAGTCATGTTCCAGTAGGAATTTTGAAAGCCTTTCATACCATGCCCTTGGAGCTTGCTTGAGTCCTATAGTACTTTGTCAAGCTTGTACACATGATCAGGATTCTCCTTGTTTTCAAACCCCAGAGGATACTTTACAAACACTTCTTCCTTGATATAGCCATTCAGGAAGACACTCTTGACATCCATCTGGTGAAGGGTGAATTCCATGTAAGCAGCAAAGGCTATAAGGAGCCTAATTGCTTCCAACCTTGCCACAGGAGAAAAGTTTTCATCAAAGTCTATTCCTTCCTCCTGACTGTATCCTTGATCCACCAATCTTGCCTTGTTTCTTGTAACTGTTCCATCTTCATCAAGTTTGTTTCTGAATACCCACTTTGTGCCAATCACTGATCTATCAAATGGTCTAGGTACCAGATGCCAAACTTGAATCCTTTCAAATTTGTTGAGTTCTTCTTGCAGTGCATTTACCCACGCTGCATCTTGCAAAGCTTCAGCAATATTTTTAGGTTCAATCAGGGATAGAAAAGCATCAAACTCACACATATTTTTCAAAGAGGATCTAGTTCTGATTCCAGATGTTGGATCAGTTATAATGTTCTCAATGGGGTGTTATCTTTGATATTTGTGTGGTTTTACAACCAACTAGGTATTACTTGAAGATCCTACAGTGTCTTGTTGCTGAGGAACATGATTAGGGACAGTTTCTAATGAGTTTTGGAAATTAGTTTGTTTCTCAGTTCCCCCTGGCATGTTGCCTGGGATGGATGAACTTGTTCCATCACTCGTTCCTTCCTCCAATGTTGCTCGAGTTTGGTCTGATGTTCCTGACCAGCCCAATTTTTTCATCTACTTGTTCCTATATCTCAGAGAGAATGTTAGTTTCATCAAAACAACATGAACACTCTCTTCAACACACATAGTTCTTTTGTTAAACACTTTATAAGCCTTACTATGTGAAGAATATCCCAAGAATACTCCCTCATCACTTCTGGGATCAAACTTATCTATGGAGTCCTTGCCATTGTTGTGCACGAAGCGCTTACAGCCAATAGCCCTAAGATGGGATATATTGGGCTTTCTCCATTTAAATAACTCGTAGGGAGTCTTCTCTACAAGTGGTCTATCCATGCACCTATTTATGATATAGCATGCAGTGTTTACAACTTCTGCCCAGAAGCTATGAGGTAGTTTACTAGAAAGAAGCATGGTCCTGACCATATCTTCAAGTGCCCTATTTTTTCTTTCAACCACTCCATTTTGTTGTGGAGTTCTAGGGGAAGAAAAGTTATGATCTATTCCATGCTCATCACAAAATTCAGAAAATTTGGCATTTTCAAATTCAGTGCCGTGATCAGAGCTAATTGATACAAGTTGATTTTCTAATTGTTTCTGTATTTTTCTAACAAAAGAAGTAAACATGTCAAATTCTTCATCTTTAGATGTTAGAAACAATGTACAGGTAAATCTAGAATAGTCATCAACAAGCACCATTACATATCTCTTACCACCTCTGCTTAATGTTCTCATAGGACCACATAGGTCTATATGGACCAGTTCCATCGTCCTGGTGGTACTCACCATTTTATTGCGTTTGAAAGATGATCTTACCTGCTTCCCCCTTGAACAAGCCTCACAACCTTTATCTTCCTTGAACTTAATGTTAGGAAGTCCTAAGTCCTTGGATACTAATTTGTTGAGTTGATTCAGACTAGCATGGCCAAGTCTTTTGTGCCAAAGGAGGGATCACTGTCCAACACACTTAAACACGTTAGTTCATTTTCTGGCAGAGTGGATAGATCTATGATATAGATAGTATCCACTCTCTTTCCCTGCAAAACAATCTTGTCAGTGATAAGATTAATTACAAAGCATTTTGTAGAAGTGAATGCAACCATGTTACCTCTGTCACACAGTTGTGACACACTGATCAGGCTATATTTCAAGCCATCTATCAAGTAAACATTCTCAATGGAACGTATATCATCCTTAACTACCTTACCAACCCCAATGATTTCACCTTTCTTTCCATTTCCAAAAGAGATATTTCCTCCTTTAAGGTTCTCAAGTGAAAGGAATTGTTCCTTGTTGTCAGTCATGTGTTTTGAGCAGCCACCATCCATGTACCATATTTGACTTCTCCCTTTCACTTGAACATAAAAAATAAAATCAGGAGTTAGTCTTAGGAACCCAAACTAGTTTGGTTCCCTTCCTATAAGAGAAAGGATGAATTAAGTCCCTTTTTTCCCAATTTGGTAACCAATTTTTCTTTCGAACAAAACTTTTATTCTTTAGACTGACCTGCTCTTTTGCATTGCATTCAATTTCGTAGTGACCAGTCTTACCACAGCGGGTACAAATTTTGGAGTGAGGTACTTGCTTTTGGGATCCCATTTAAGCAGTTGACTCCCAAGGGCAAGTCCTCTTCTGTTGCTATTGTGATTTTCCTATAGCCATGTTAAAGCATCAGAGGATTTATTCTATTTGCATGTCCTGTCCACTTCATGCTTAACCCTACCAAGTTCCTCCTTCAACACTCTTATATGTTCATCTTTCTTATACAACTCATCCTTTAGTCTGCCTACATTTTCTTCTAAGATGAGTTGAGAGTTGTCAGTTGTCTTCTTACTGTTTCCTAGTTTCAGTTTTAATTTTTCTGATTTTAACTCTAGGACATTTGTTTCAACCGGATGAACCTGGTTCTTCAGAGCAGTGTTTTAACTCACAGATTCACTAAATCTGATGTCAGACCCAAAATCCGACATAGGTCGTGATGGCGCCCAACACCGGAGTCAGGCAAGCCAACAGTTATTTACTAGTGAGGTTACCCTTATTTGACACACCAACCCCACACTTATCAAGTTTTTAGACTTAGGTCATTTAATTAAAAGCGGAAACATTAACCAATTTAAATAAGTACAACCCAAATGATCATGATACAACATATATAGTCCCAAAATAAGAGTATACTATGTGCATGCCAGGAACTAGGGTCACAAGTCAATATGCAATCTAGCAGAATATACAAAAGATGATACATGCTGTACTACTGTCTGAAAGGATGCACACAGAAAAAAACAAAAGATAACTCCATAGCCCAGCTTAGGATCGCCAAGGAAGATAGCTCATCGTGGAGTCAGGTCCAGAAGATATATATATCAAGCTCTGGCCGGATAACCAGATGCACCAGCCTCAAAACCTGTACAATTAAGTACAGATGCATAGTATGAGTACATAAACAGATATGTACCCAGTGAATATCCCGCGTAACCTCGAAGAAATAGTGACGAGAGGTCGACGTGATACTTACTAGGGTCAGAAAATGTGAAATTAGTACAGGCTAACCAGTAGTAGCAATAATGAAAAGTAATAAGGAAATGAGCATCAAACAACAATCACTATTACCCTCGCGCCATCTTTTTCCATGGCATATCAGTTATTTATCCTTCTTTATTTTCATGAAAACAACAATTACAATTATAGGGCTTCTCACAAATTACCAAAAACACATAACATGCTATAAATGTACGGTCATTACAACGTGAAAAGTAAATATGCACTGCCGAGGGTCGAATGGCCCGCACCATAGATGGATCTATCTCCCCCGCTCACGAATCGAACATGCGACACGGCTAATATAGCACCAAGTCCACCCCTGCTCGCCAATTGAACCTGCGACTCGGGTTAATATAATATTAGGGCTACCCCGCTCGCAGAATCATCCATGCGACTCGGGTTCCCATATAAATTCCAATTCATGATTAGCAGGAGATTTCCAGATAATTTAGTAGGGGACATACTAACAGTGTGAGAATTTTTGAGATATAAACTTAAATCATAGCTCCTTAGGCCTTCACATGTGAGATTCAAGGACATTAGGATACTTAATCCATATACAAGATCACATATTCAACACATAAAGCATGTTTGTGAGTCCTAAACTACCCGACAAAGCATAATAGTAGCTACGTATGGACTCTCGTCACTTCGTGCGTACGCAGCCCCCGCAAATAAGGACAAAACCACCATTATAATTACTTATGGGGACAATTCCCTCTTACAAGGTTAGAAAGGAGACTCACCTCTTGTCGAATTCACTTCCCGGACCAACAACGCGCCCGAAACTCCGAACTCTATACCCGAGGACTCGAAACTAGCCAAAAGTTATACAAATTAATTAATTTATGCTCAAAGTATGGAAATTCTCCTACTCATTTAGTAAATTCACCATTCTTGAAGAAATTCTAAAATCTGACCCCGGGCCCACATGCTCGGATTTCAATAATTCTCGAAGGAAACACTCACCCATAGCTTAAGGATCACAAATATACGATTTCCACTTGATTTCATAGCTAAATGGCGGGTAAATTCTCAAATTATCACAAGCTCTAGGTTACAACCCAAATCTTGATTTTTCACTAATTTATGTAGTTAATTAATCTAGAAATCCATGCATGAAGCTAATTCTTGAGTAAAGTTTACTTACCTTAAATGATCAGGTCGATAGCCACTCAACAATGGTGGAAAATCGCCCAAGGAAGAAGAAGGAAATGAGAAAATGGGTTTAAAATCCGTGTATAAAACACACTGTCTGGACAGTGTTTTCGCACCTGCGGCTCGAGGACCGCACCTGCGAAAATGGGCTGGGGAGCCTGGGGCCGCACCTGCGGAGTGGAGACCGCACCTACAACTCTGCTCTTGCGGAATATTGTCCGCACCTGCGATAATTGGCCAGGCCACTGGGGAATCGCACCTGCGATACTGGGGACCGCATGAGCGGTCTCGCACCTGCGATTGGGCAACCACACCTGCGGTCACACCAGAACAGGTGCACCAGCAACTATGTTTTGCTGGTTTTTAGCCCCGATAGGTGCCTGGGAGGCACCTGGACCAACCCGAGCCCTAGTCCAAATATACCAACGAGTCCCAAATCATAATACGGACTCGCGCGAGCCCTTCGGAACACCCAAAACAACGCTAAAACTCAAAATCACACCTCCAAACCCCAAGAACCAAACTTAAGAACTTTATGTTTTCTAGACTTCGCTAATCACGCGCCGAATCGACCTATAGAACTCGGAATGACACCAAATTTTGCAGGCAAGTCATAATTAAGATAGCAGAACTATTCCCGATCTTGAAATTCCGTTTGGACCTCGATAACATAAAAACACGTCCCAAACCAAAATATGAACTTAAGGAACTTCTTATTTCAATAACAGGCACCAAAATGCCCCCGGGTCATCAGAAACCCATTCCAAACATACACCTAGGTCCAAAATCATCACACGAAGCTACCGGAACCGACGAAACTCAATTCCGATGTCGTTTACCCAAAATGTTGACCGAAGTCAAACTTGGACTTAAAG
Source organism: Nicotiana paniculata (assembly GCA_005239505.1). Taxonomy (NCBI): domain Eukaryota; kingdom Viridiplantae; phylum Streptophyta; class Magnoliopsida; order Solanales; family Solanaceae; genus Nicotiana; species Nicotiana paniculata. The sequence goes on along the minus strand of ML337330.1, from coordinate 25,923 downwards.
GCCAAACTTAAGGAACCAATTGTTCCTATAGCACTATAAGCACCTCCGAATCCCCGACCACCAGTCCCCGCAAGTCATAAATCATAAAAAGCCGCTAAGGGAAGTTTCATTTAGGGGAACGGGGTTCGATAACGCAAAATGACCGATTGGGTCGTTACATTCTCCACATCTTAAACAAACGTTCATCCTAGAACGGGTCTAGAATCATACATGAAGTGCTGAATAGGTGCGGATATCTGCTCCGTATGTCCTCTTCGGACTCCCAGGTCGCCTCCTCAACTGGTTAGCCCCTCCACTAGACCTTTACGGCAGAAACTCTCTTGGACCTCAACTGGCGGTCCTGCCTATCAATGATAGCAACTGGCTCCTCCTCGTAGCCCAACCTCTCATCCAACTGAATAGTGCTGAAATCAACCACATGAGAGAAGTCGGCGTGGTACCTCTAGAGCATGGATATATGAAAAACTGGATGAACTCCTGATAAACTGGGAGGAAAGGCCAGCTCATAAGCAACCTCCCCAACTCGCCTCAACACCTCGAATGGACCCATAAACCTCGGGCTCAACTTGCCCTTCTTCCTAAACCTCATAATACCCTTCATAGGTGAGACTTTCCACTTGACCCTATCTCCCTCCATAAAGGATACATCACGCGCCCTCTGATCCACGTAACTCTTATGTCTGGACTGTGCTGTACGGAGCCTCTCCTGAATCAACTTCACTTTCTCCAAGGCATCCCTCACTAGGTCGGTGCCATATAACTTAGCCTCGCCAGGCTTAAACCACCCGATAGGAGAACGGCATCGCCGAACATACAAAGCCTCAAATGGTGCCATCTCAATGCTGGACTGATAACTATTATTATAAGCAAACTCGGCCAAAGGCAAGAACTGGTCCCACTAACCTCCGAAATCAATCACACATGCCCTGAGCATGTCCTCCAATATCTGATTTGTACGCTCTGACTGACCATCGGTTTGAGGGTTAAATGCTGTGCTGAGGTCTATCTGGGTACCCATCTCACTATGAAATGCTCTCCAGAAGTACGAGGTGAACGGAGGACCTCGATCTGATATGATGGACACCGACATACCATGCAACCGGACTATCTCCCGAATGTAGATATGTGCCAACCTCTCAGATGTATAAGTAGTAGCCACTGGAATTAAATGCGCCGATTTGTTCAATCTATCCACAATGACCCAAACCGCGTCAACCTTCCGCAAAGTCCGAAGCAACCCAACCACGAAGTCCATGGTGAGGCGCTCCCATTTTCACTCAGGAATGGGCATCTGCTGAAGTAGGCCTCCTGGCCTCTGGTGCTAACACTTAACCTGTTGGAAATTAAGACACCTAGTCACATACCCCACAATGTCCTTCTTCATCCGCCTCCACCAGAAATGCTGCTTCAAGTCACGATACATCTTCATAGAACCAGGATGAATAGAATGCCGAGAACTTTGGGCCTCCTCTAGAATCCTCTCCCACAGGCCATCAACATTAGGAACACATAAGCGGCCCTGAAATCTCATAACACCATCCTCGCCAATAGTAACCTCCTTGTCCCTACCCTGAACCACTGTCTCCCGAAGCTCTACTAAGCACGGATCATAGAACTGTCGGGACTTAATCTCCCCCAATAATGAAGACTGTAACCACGTGTGCCAAAAATCGACAAGGCTCTGAAAGATCTAATCTCACCAGGCGATTGGCCAAGGACTGGATTTCCAAGGCTAGAGGTCTATCCTCCGCTGCAATATAAGCCAAGCTACCCATACTTTCAGCCTTCCTGCTCAAAGCATCTGCCACCACATTAGCCTTGCTCGGGTGATAAAGAATGGTGATATCATAATCCTTCAATAACTCAAGACACTTGCGCTGCCTCAAATTAAGATCCTTCTGCTTGAACAAGTGCTGCAAGCTACGGTGGTCTGTATAAACCTCACATGTCACTCCATACAAGTAGTGCCTCCAAATCTTAAGAGCATGAACAATCGCCGCCAACTCCAAATCGTGCACAGGGTAATTCTTCTCATGAACCTTCAGCTGGAGCGAAGCATAAGCAATAAATCTCCCCTCTTGCATCAATACACACCTCAAGCCAACGTGTGAAGCGTCGCAATATACCGTGTACATCCCAGAACCGGAAGGCAATACTAGAACTGGCACTGAGGTTAATGCTGACTTGAGCTTCTGAAAGCTTGCCTCACACTCGTCAGAACATTTGAACGGGGCATTCTTTTGAGTCAATCTAGTCAATGGAGCTGCAATAGAAGAGAACCCCACCACAAATTGGCAATAATAGCCTGCTAGGCCCAAAAAGCTCCGGATCTCTGTAGCTGAAGTAGGATGCGACCAACTCTGAACTGCATCGATCTTCTGAGGGTCAACCTTGATACCCTCTCCAGACACTATATGCTCCATAAATGCCACGGAATCCAACAAAAACTCACACTTGGAGAACTAAGTATATAGCTTCTGTTCCCGCAAGATCTGGAGCACAACTCTCAAATGATGCTCGTGCTCCCCCAGGCTACGTGAGTAAACCAAAATGTCGTCAATGAAGACAATGACAAAGGAATCAATATACGGCCTGAACACCCTATTCATCAAGTCCATGAATGATGTTGCGGTATTAGTCAAGCCAAAATACATCACCAGGAACTCATAATGGCCATACCTCGTACGAAAAGCAGTCTTTGGCACATCTGAAGCCCGAATCCTCAACTGATGATACCCCGGTCTCAAATCAATCTTAGAAAACACACGAGCACCCTGAAACTGGTCAAACAAATCATCGATGCACGACAAGGGATACTTGTTCTTAATGGTAACCTTGTTCAACTGGCGATAATCAATAGACATCCGCATACACCAATCCTTATACTTCAAAAAATAGAACTGGAGCACCCCACGGCGATACACTCGGTCCGATGAATCTTTTAGCTAACAACTCCTCAAGCTGATCCTTCAACTCTTTCAACTCTTTCGGAGCCATACGATACGGAGGAATGGATATAGGCTGGGTGTCTGGAGCTAAATCAATGCACAAGTCAATATCACGGTCCGGAGGCATTCCCGGAAGATCCGAAGGAAATACATCAGCAAACTCTCGAACAACTAGCACATAATCAATTGTCAGAGACTCGACGGCAGTGTCCCACACATAAGCAATATAGGCCAGGCAACCCTTCTCGACCATATGTCAAGCCTTCAAGAATGAAATAACCCGGTTGGCTGCACTAACTGAGGAACCTATCCACTCCATCCTAGGTGACTCTAGCATGGATAAAGTAACTATATTGGAATATCAATCTAGCACGGCATTATAAGGAGATAGCCAATCCATGCCTAAAATGATCTCGAAATCAATCATGTCGAGCAATAAGAGATCCGCTCGAGTCTCGAACCTGTAAAATGTGACCATACAGGACCGGCAAACCCGGTCTTCTACAACAGAATCACCCACAGGAGTGGACACACATATAGGAGAACCCAAGGACTCACGAGGAACATCTAGGAAATGAGAAAATAAGACTGAAACATAGTCCTTCCGAGAGATTTTAATTAATTTGTCAGTGTAGTGAACATAGTGTACATCTCTTGGATGGTCTCTCCTTCCTTCATAGAGAAATTCTCATATTGAGAATATAGTAACGTACCTCTGGATCTTTTCACTTGTGAAGTTCCTTCATGAGCCACTTGCAAAGTGTCCTAAATCTCCTTGGCAGTGGTGCAACTTTGAATTCTGCTATACTCATCTGGACCAAGTCCACACACAAGCCACTTCTTGGCCTTGGCATTTTTTTCCCATTTTCTTAAGTCTTCAGCAGTGCAGTCAGCTCTTGTATTTGGCACATCTACTCCTTCAGCAGTCTTCTTCATGGTGGCCAAAGGACCGTCAATGACTATGTCCCATAGTTCATAGTCTTCTTCAATTAAGTGACCCTTAATCATGTTATTCCACCATGAGTAGTACTTGCTATTGAATAGTGGTAGCCTAGCAGTTGATTGACCTTCCCAGTTCCCAGGTGGTGTACTCATCTTGATCTTTTCCTAAGGTATTATATTTTTCAAGGATAACTCGCTTTGATACCAATTGTTATTTATGTATGTCAATACCACACAAGAGGGGGGGGGCAGGGGGGGGGGGGGGTGATTTGTGTGGTGACCAATTTTTGCGTGCAGTAGTTATAGAAGAACCAAGTTCTTCTATGTTCCTACAGTTTGAGGAATAATAAATAAGGAATTTAAAGAACATATCAATTTTACGTGAAAAACACCTGGCTTAAAAGGTGAAAAAACCACGACCTACTTCCTAGTAGGATTTTCCCAAACTCTTCACTAAATTAATGAGCCAAACAACATTTACAAAATAAACTCTTTTGTAAACTAAGGATTAACTCTAACCCTTTGTGGCAAACTAGCCTCTAGCTATTTGCAACAAACTTCAAGTTAACTATAACTTAAACACTCAGTACCTGTTGCAATTGCTTCTAGATAAAGCTGAAAGGTACAATTTGTAATCACCTACTACAAATAAACTAGACTAAAAGACAACAGATGAAACTTGTTCTTCTAGTTGGTCTAAGTAGCTTCAGAGTCGCACACTTAAATCTCTCCCGAACTGCTTGCAAAATTGCCTTGCTAATTTTGCTATCAATTCTTGTTTTGCTTCTGCTTTTGTGCGTACCTGTACAATAAGAACACTGAACCATATATAGGATTTAGTATACAAAGAGATATACTAGAATTCAGATGCTACTCTTCCTTGGTGGAAGAGTTCTAGTTGATCTCAACTCCCTAAATCCTCCTTTATCTTGATTCTATTCTTACTGAACAAGGAGTCCATCCCCCTGTTAATTTGCAACCTTTTCGATCAGGAGATATCTCTTTAGATCAGTGTTTGTGTTTATCTCCTGCTTATGCACCTCACGTGCCATTTACTATGCATGTGTCTATGTCTCCAGTGATGGACCTGGTTCAACTCTAATTTCCTTTGTCAATCTTCAAAACCATTCAGCTTCTTGATCCAACAAATATGTACCTGTGTTCCGGTCATAGCTGCCTTTTGTTCTTGGTAGCTTTATAATTATTAATCTGTTTATGTATATTTCAAATGGATGATGTATTTATTTCATACCAGCTTTGTAAACTCTAATTCTTAGAAGCTCATGATTTGTACAACCAGTCTTTGGGAATTCTTTGTATAGAAGTTCAGTTATATTATCATTACATTTATTAGTAAATCTCATTGAATCAGACTGTTGTTAATTGGCTTACCTAGTGGGTTGGGGTTAGGTTCCATCACGACTAGTTGAATATTGGGTCATGACACCTAGAGGCCCAGCTCGGTGCCACGTGTAAAATTAAGTGGCATGCCAAGTCAAACAGAAGAGCCAATAGAATCATGCCATGTGTCAAAATGACAAGGTATGTCAAGTCAAATTAAAGGGCCAATGAAACTGCGCCACATATGAAAGTGGCATGTTCTGGCCAATCAAATGCGGCGTTGTCACACTTCAATTTGATTGCTCGGAAAGAGTTTGTTCTTACCATAACTCTTCCCTACCACAACTATAAATAAGGGTCTTCATAACCCAGAAAAGAGACCAGAAGTTATAACAAGAAGTAAGAGAGAGCTCGTGGATCAAACGCTGCAAATTTCTCTACAAGTTTCAAGCTTCAAGCAATCAATTTCAAGTTCAAGAAATCAAGTTCAAGCTCAAGAATGAAGAAAAAATCAATATTCAAGGAGTACGAATTCAAATCAAAGTTCGTGCTAGTTGAATTCAAAATCATCGTTCGTAGAAACAACTACACATTAAAGATCAAGCTCGAAGAACCTTGAATTAATTTACTATTAGAAAAAAGAATGAGAGGATTCATAGAGATTGTACACTCATATTACTTGAAATCAAATACTACGATTGTTGCAATATTATTCGATCTTGAATATCTTCTTGACGCAATTTATTATCTACCGTACTGCATGGAACGACCCGGCCGGTCGTTCCGATAGTTTAGCCCCATTTCCCTCGTTTCAGCTTCATTTATGAGTGTTGGGTCGGTTGGTTCAGGGTCAGAGTGGTCATGGTGAGCATTGAGACAATTAGTCTCTCAAGGTAGCCTAATAGTTGAGAAAGTGGACTGAGTGTTGACTTATTGGTGAACGACCTCAAAATATGGATTTTATGGCTCTGATATCTTCATTAGGTGATTTGGGACTTCGGAGTGTGTTCAGAATATTTTTGTGATGTGTGCAGAATTAGGCTTGAATTGGTGAAAGTTAGTTTTTGGCGATTTACGGTCAGCAGTGGAAAATAAGCTATCTAGGACGGAATGGAATTCTGGAAGTTGGAGCAGTTTCATTATGTCATTTTGGATATGTCTGGAAAATTTCAGGTCAATCGGAGGTGTTTTGGTTCATTTCGGCGTAGTTGGCAAAATTTGGAAGTTTCAAAGTTCATAGGCTTGAATTTGATGTATATTTGGTGTTTTCGTGTTATTTTTGGTGTTTCGAAGGCTCGAATAAGTTTGAATGATGTTATGGGTTATTTTGGTATGTTTGGTTGAGGTCCCGAGGGCCTCGTGTGTCTTTCGGATGGTTAACAGATCAATTTTTGGTGTTGGAACTTGGCAGATTTTTCTGGTCTTGTTGCAGAGATTTTGTTCACCACGTTCGCGGGTGGGAGGCCGTGTTCGCGAAGAGTAGTTTGGAGAAGCTGAGATGTTGTTCATCGCATTCGCGAAGAGGGGATGCGAACGCGGAGGTCTGAGTGAGGTAGTCAACACGTTCGCATTCAAAGGCACACGTTCGCAAAGAAGAGTGGGGGGTTGGGGACCCCCAAGGGTTTTTGGTCTATGCGTTTGCATGGTCAGGTACGCGCTCGCGGTGGGCAAGTCGGGTAAAGCATCGCGTTTGCGATGCTTTTGGTGCGTTCGCATAGGTTTAAGAGAAGAGTGAGCCAGTTTGTGCTTCGCGAACGCGGTCCTAGTGACGCGTTCGCGATGAAGGAATGTTTGAGCTGGGCATAATGTTTAAAAGGCCTGAGGTGCGAATTTGGCTTATATCTCCTCCATTGTTGCATGCGAGTTGAGATCTATTTGAGAGGAACTTGAAGGGAAATCAGGGGAATCATTTGGAGGTATGATTTTCAACTTCATAACTCGTTTTTATGTCAATTCCTAAGTGATTAAACCATAAAATTTCTGGAATTAAACCAAAGTTGGGGAAGAAGGCTGCATGGAAAATTTATTTTTCTTTTGAGGATTTGAGTGGGTAATTGTGGCCCGATGTTAGTGTTCTTGGTATGTACGGACTCGTGGGAGGATAAGGGTTCTTGTGATGTAATTTTTATCGGATTCCGAGACGTGGGCCCAGGGCTCGGAGTTGGCCGAATTTCGAGATTCTTGTATAATTTGATAGTTTTCGTTTGGGTTGTGTTCCTTGAGTTTATATTGATGATGTTGAACTGGTTTTGGCTAGATTCGGAGCAATCAGGGGCCAATTTGAGGGGCATGAGCATAGCGGACTAGTGTTGTGGCCCGGTAGAGGTAAGTAATGGTTATAAATCTTGTCCTGAGGGTATGGAACCCCATACTGCATAATTTTTCCCACTGATTTTAGAAAGGCATACATGTCGGATGACGAGTATGTGGCGCGTACTGATTTTTGGATTGGACTAGGTCCTCTCCCCGGCGACTAATGAGTTGCATATTTACTCAAAACCTTATATTAAATTATGTTCTAAAGAATTGTGAACTATTTGGGCTATAAGCCGTGTTTTGGGCCTCGTGCCGATCTGTTTAGACTATTTGAGGGCTTTTTACTGCTGTTTTCCTCACTAGTTGTTGATGATTTTACTCAGCATCATTGTGCATACTATTTTATTTGAAACTCAGCCTGATTTACACTACATGAGCATTAAAACGTTGTTTTCGAGTTGAGTACCCTGTTTTACTAATTCACCCGAGGGGCTTTTTGAGTGGTTCCACCGAGTGTGGCCGAGGGCCAAGATTGATGGCGGGGTGCTGAGTGATATTAGCGCTTGGGCTAAAGGAGCCCCTCCGGAGTCTGTACACACCCCCAGTGAGCGCACCGAGTGTGAGTGACGAGTGATTGGGAGGCATAAGTGACTGTGAGGTGCTGAGTGATTGTGAGGTGCTGAGGGATTATGAGGCATGTCCGAGGGGCTGATTATGAAATATTTTTTTGCCCGCGGGGCTACTATGATTTTTCTGCATACATTTGCATACCAAATCCTTTGTTTTAAAGTTGTTAAAAATGTGCATTCTTTAAAGGAATTTTTATGAAGTTGATTTTTAAGACACGATGAATTCGTATATCTATGTTATACTACTGGAAAGTAAGGTTGTGAATATTGTGACTTGATGGCATTGATTTTATGTGTTTCTTACTGCTCAAACCTGATTTATTTTCATTACTACTGAATTGGTGTACTCATTACTCCCTGCACCTTGTGTGCAGATTGAGGTGTTAGGGCAGGGTGAGCTGTCTATCTGTTCCAGAGATCCTCGGAGGTTTGCAAGGTGGCTGCATGCGTCTGCAGTCCTGCTCCCTCTCTTGTTTAATATTATAGAATTTATTTTCGTTGAGTTGTATATTTATGTAGATGCTCATGACCAATGACACTGGGTTCTCGGGGGTTGTATTTAAAATTCAGTATAGTTTTGACTGTTTTTTTATAATTGCTTAAAGGAAACTTTTATGGGAAATCAATATAGTAAAGTGGTAAATGGGAGTTTATTATGATTTGAGTGAAGTTCTGGCTGGCCTAGTTCCATGACAGGCGCCATCACGATTGGCCTGGATTTGGAGTCGTGACAGATTGGTATCAGAGCGCTAGGTTACATAGGACTCACCTGTCATGAACATGTTTAGTAGAGTCTTGTGGATCGGTACGGAGACGTCTGTAGTTATCTGCGAGAGAGTGCGGAACCCTTAGGAAAATCTCACATTTTTTTAAAATTCTTGTCGTGCGAATCCATTGTATTCAGCCAAGATCGTAACTCTTGAATTCCTTCCATGTATTCGAGTGCGCCTGAGAGCGCCTTGTATCAGTTGTGCATCGACGACTTCTGGCTTCCATGGGTGAGATGTGATTTTGGCATGTTGGTAATGGGCCAGTCTAGAGGACTTCAGGCCAAATTTATTCTATGGCTTGATTGAATAGATTTTCATTGTGTGGGCACATGTAATTGGGGACTTCTATGTCCGTTCGTATTATTATTGATGAGAATTGGTAACTAGATGCCTATGTGGTGGGTGTGAATTAATGGTTAGATGTGTTCAGACTGTGAAATGTATCGAAAGGGTTGGCTGGAAATGTCGTAAGATTTATTGAGTGTTTGATTATGTATATGGACTGAGTTGTGAGTATGTTGGAAGACTTCTCGTGTTGTGTAGTTGTGGAGTGAAGCTGATTTCTCTGTTGGGTTATGAGTTCCTGGCAATGTATTCTAAGTTAATCGTTTGCCCCAGTAACGTTCATGCATTTGATTGACGGTGTATTCCATCCGTATTAGCGCTCCTTGTTATTTTATACATTGATGGCGTCCTGGCATATTCGCGTATCCGGGAGTAGCATACTCAGTATCTGAGGATGGCATTATAAGGATTTAGGGAGGAAAGGCTCTATGCCAATTCTCCAAGTATGAATTTTTGGCTCGGTTCAGTTGCATTCTTGGGACACGTGGTGTCCAGTGAGGGTATCCATGTGGTGAGTCATGTGTGGGTAGATCTTCCAGAAGCTCGAGATTTCTGTGACCGCTCCTCCAGTGTAGTTCTGCCATCGGCTTTAAGTTTTTACCGCGTATTGTGATGCCTCGAGGGTAGGCGTTGTTGTGTTCAGTTATAGGAAGGTGTAGTGATTGCGTGTCAGTTTTGGTCTTCAAAAGTGTATGGAGAGATAACAGTTGAGGCTAAGAGGGAAGGGGTATCTCCTGTGAGTTGTCCTAGGGTGTGTGGTCCCTATGTAGTATGTAATGAGTTTTTTTCTACCAGTAAAAGATATATGTGGTAATTGGAGTTTAGATCGCTTTTGGAATTTGGCATGACTATTACGATGGTGGATGCGAGATTGGAAATTGATTTGAGTGTTAGATGGTTTGAGTCATATAAGCTTATGAAGAATTTAGTTGAATCCCACCACAGCGTGGTGGCAGTGATAATGTGTGGGCATAGTCTTGTTGCCTTGATACTTGGCTTTGAGCCAAGTGGGGGAGTTTGGTATTGATAAGTTGATTACATGATTATGTGTGGTATTGGTTTCAGTTCTAGGTATAGTGGTAAATCAGTTAGGACCTGCAGGTATGGGGTCTGAGAATGTCATGAGTAAGGGAAATTTCTTCGATATAGGTTGTAGTGTACTTGTTGGGTAATTGGATTCTATTGAATGATTTAGTGGAAATTGTAAAAGGTATAGTGTGTGCAGTGTATGAAATTTCTTGTGATTCAAGTGAGTGGATTACTTTCCTGATATGTTAGTGTGCAAAAGGGTCAGGTCGATTCTGTCTAATGGGTCGGTGTGATTCAGATTTACGTTAAAGGATGTCAAGACTTGTGGTATTCTACATATCAGTATCAGGAAGGTAAAGGTAACGACTTTAGATTCGCAGAAGTCTCTTCAGGGTAAGTTTTTCTAATGTGGTGCAATTGGGGATAAGTGAGGGAGTATTCAGTCGCTTATGAGCCTCAAACGTTATGGTTTTGTGCTTGGGTCACGTGTGGTGAGTCTGGGGTGCAAATTTATGGTATTACGACAGGAAGAAGTATCAATTTGAAGGTAAGTTAGAAGAAACCTGGGTAAATAGGGCGACTTGGTAGTAGGACGGATCAACATGGTAAGGGATACGATTGGTTCTTTGGGTGTTCTTAAGGTGACGAGTTTTTCGGGTGTTTCTTAGCAATGCTCTTGGATTTTTGATGGTCTGCGTAGTTGGGTTGAGTTAGAAGAGTTCAGCCCTGATGGTTTGGTGTTGTGCAAATGGGATTTTGGATAGTTCCTGAAGATTTCTACCGCGGTTAAGGGTGTATATTTCTTGTGGCGTGTAGTGAGTTGTTTCTAAATGAGATCAAATGGAAATTCTTGTCTAGTTGGGTACGTAGTTGCTTGTGGCCCAGAAGGGACCATGGAGTTCTCGTGTTTTTCCTAGGTTGGCATGGCGTGTGCGGTATGTTGGGTGGAGTTGAGATTTGCATATGTGAGGTCATGGTTCGATTCTGGAAGGAAGATTATAAATTCTTAGGCAGCATGGGCAGTTTCAGATAACTAGGTAGATGATATCACTAATACGTGCGACTTGATGAGGGTATATATTTCAGGAAGAGCAATGTGTTTGAATTAAGAGTACTTTATTGGTATCGCGGCGTCCTATTGTTGGATCAACTGTTGATATTCAAGGTTTCTTGGTGAGCGGAAGAATTATAGGGGTATTCCTCATGGAATGAATGAGTATTTGGGATGGGCTATGTATTCGAGCGGTGGACTTGTGATCAGATATAGTAATCTGTACGTTTCCTGGACTTCGAGACTGAGAGTTCTCATAAACATCATATTGTGTGGTAATGGACTGTGGGGATGCGAGCTGAGCTAGCCGGATGTTAGTATGTACCATGATTCTATCATTATGAACTTTTCGGTAAGTTGTCTATCTGTTGTGGGTGATCAATGTTAATTTAGGGTCACTGGTAGGCTAATATGGGTGCGTATTCTGCACAAGGTCGGAATTGTTGGCTTTGAGTTTCTATTATTGAGAAAGGTACCATTCGATTGTGTATGATTTGTTCATGTTCTGGAGTGATCTATGAGTTACCCTTCGGTGTTGCGAGGAGTGGTGATTATTGGTTATATGCACATATGGTGCGGTTCTAATTGGGATTTATAGCTAGATTTGAGTAAGGTAAGTAATTGGGCGTTGCGGGACTGAGGCGTGTTAGTTATATACCTTCTATTTCAGGTAGCATGGTATCGTCCGGTTTTCCCCTGTGGTTATAGCAATGCACTTTGAGTACTTGATGTCGAATTTCGAATGGTTATTGATTTTTGGGCAAGGTGTCTTGAAATATTCCAAGTGGACCAGCGGTTGGATGAGATCACACAATGTAGCGGAGTTATGTAGGGGTATGACCTTTGGTATCAGATTCATGTGTTTTTTATTTTTGCGGCGTGTGCCAGGCTGTTAGTATGATAAGGTGATGGTAATTGTTAATGGAAGGATAGTCCTCTCGTGTAGATCTTTACATAATTTGATTTCATTGGGGAGTTGCTGATAAGTGCATGAGTTGCACAGGTTTTGGCTTCGAATTGTATCGAGGTGTCATGTCTTTAGGGTGGTTGTGATGGATGAGAGGAGGTCATTGGACCTAAAATGAATATTTTTGGAATTTTCTACAGCATAGTTGGAAGGATTATATCGGGAGTCGGCTTAGAAATCTGCTATAATTCCTGTTGGGAAGGGGGAGTTTCATGTCTGACTGATCGGACGAATGGTTGTTAGTTATACGTGCTTCTTACATCATCGGTAGTATATGGAAGTGTTAGAGCGAGGCATTTCTTGATAAGAGGTGGTGTACCGGTATTGGGTTGTTCTGAGAAGTTATTGTGGTGAAAGAGTTATTGCTATGAGTGTTTGAGTCACGCGATGTATTATGTGATTTCATATGGGGTACGTATATGGCTTTGATTCAGCATGTTCAGGCTTTTTCAGTTTATGATTATGGAAATTTTGATCTTATATATCATTTCAGAAGTGGGAATTTGGTTATAAGGTTTATGGGCCAGGATTTGGATTTTGAAATTTTAGCGGTATTGTGCTATTGGACCTATATGGGCTAAGGTGTCATGGGAGCACCCCCCCGGGTATGTGCATGGTAAGATGCACAACAGTTTGATAATGTCGGGGAACTCTTGGCACGTTCGAGGATGAACATATGTTTAAGTGGGGGAGGATGTAACGACCCGGCCAGTCGTTCCGAGAGTTTAGCCCAATTTCCCCCGTTTCAGCTTCATTTATGTGTGTTGGGTCGGTTGGTTCAGGTTCAGAGTGGTCATGGTGAGCATTGAGGCAATTAGTCTCTCAAGGTAGTCTTATAGTTGAGAAAGTCAACTGAGAGTTGACTTATTGGTGAACGACATCGGAATGCGGATTTTATGGCTCAGATAGCTTCGTTAGGTGATTTGGGACTTAGGAGTGTGTTCAGAATAATTTTGTGATGTCCGGTGTAGAATTAGGCTTGAATTGGCGAAAATTAGTGTTTGGCAATTTTCGGTCGGCAGTGGAAAATAGGCTATCGAGGTCGGAATGGAATTCCGGAAGTTGGACACGTTCGTAATGTCATTTTGGATATGTCTGCAAAATGTCAGGTCAATCAGAGGTGTTTTGGTTGGTTTCGGTGTAGTTGGCGAAATTTGGAAATTTCAAAGTTCATAGGCTTGAATTTGATGTAAATGTGGTGTTTTCGCGTTGTTTTTGGTGTTTCGAAGGCTCGACTAAGTTTGAATGATGTTATGGGTTATGTTGGTATGTTTGGTTGAGGTCACGAGGGCCTCGTGTGTGTTTCAGATTGTTAACAGATCGATTTTTGGTGTTGGAACTTGGCAAATTTTTCTGGTCTTTTTGTTGTAGAGATTTTGTTCACCGCGTTCGCGGGTGGGAGGCCGCGTTCACGAAGAGTAGTTTGGGGGAGCTGAGATGTTATTCATCGCGTTCGCGAAGAGGGGGACGCAAACGCGAACGCGGAGTTCTGATTGAGGTAGTCAACACATTCGCTTTCAAGGGCACGCTTTTGTGGAGAAGAGTAGGGGGTTGGAGACCCCCAGGGGTTTTTGGTCTACGCGTTCGCATGGTCAGGTACGCGTTCGCGGTGGGAAATTAGGGTAAAGCATCGCGTTCGCGATGTTGTTGGCGCGTTCGCGTAGGGTTAAGAGAAGAGGGAGCCTGTTTGTGCTTCGCGAACGCGGTCCTAATGATGCGTTCGCGATGAAGGAATGTTTGAGTTGAGCAGAATGTTTAAAAGGCCTGAGGTGCGAATTTGGCTTATATCTCCTCCATTGTTGCATGCGAGTTGAGAACTATTTGAGAGGAACTTGAAGGGAAATCAAGGGAATCATTTGGAAGTAAGATTTTCAACTTCATAACTCGTTTTATGTCAATTCCTAAGTGATTACACCATAAAATTTCTGGAATTAAACTAAAGTTGGGGAAGAAGGGTGCATGAAAAATTTATTTTTCTTTTGAGGATATGAGTGGGCAATTGTGGTCCAATTTTAGTGTTCTTGGTATGTACGGACTCGTGGGAGGATAAGGGTTCTTGTGATGTAATTTTTATCAGATTCCGAGACGTGAGCCCGGGGCTCGGGTTTGGCCGAATGTCGAGATTCTTGTATAATTTGATCGTTTTCGATTAGGTTGTATTCCTTGAGTATATATTGATGATGTTGAACTGGTTTTGGCTAGATTTGGAGCAATTGGGAGCCAATTTGAGGGGCATGAGCATAGCGGACTAGTGTTGTGGCCCGGTAGAGGTAAGTAATGGTTATAAATCTTGTCCTAAGGGTATGGAACCCCAAACTGCATATTTTTCCCACTGATTTTAGAAAGGTGCACATGTCAGATGACGAGTATGTGGCGCGTAATGTTTTTTGGATTGGACTAGGTCCTCTCCGGGCGACTAATGAGTTGCATATTTCCTCAAACCCTTATATTAAATTATGTTCTAAAAATTTGTGAACTATTTGGGCTATAAGCCGTGTTTGGGGCCTCGTGCCGATCTGTTTAGACCCTTTGAGGGATTTTTACTTCTATTTTCCTTACTAGTTGTTGATGATTTTACTCAGCATCATTGTGCATAGTGTTTTATTTGAAACTCAGCTTGATTTACACTACATGAGCATTAAAATGATGATTTCGGGTCGAGTACCCTGTTTTACTAATTCACCCGAGGGGCTTTTCGAGTGGTTCCACCGAGTGTGGCCGAGGGCCAAGAGTGATGGCGAGGTGCTGAGTGATATTAGTGCTTGGGCTGAAGGAACCCCTCCGGAGTCTGTACACACCCCGAGTGAGCGCACCGAGTGCGAGTGACTAGTGATTGGGAGACATGAGTGACTGTGAGGTGCTGAGTGATTGTGAGGTGCTGAGGGATTGTGAGGCAATGCCTGAGGGGTTGATTATGAAATATGTTTTTGCCCGAGGGGCTACTATAATTTTTCTGCATACATTTGCATACCAAATGCTTTGTTTTAAAGTTGTTAAAAATGTGCATTCTTTAAAGGACTTTTTATGAAGTTGATTTTTAAGACACGATGATTTCGTATATCTATGTTATACTACTGAAAAGTAAGGAATATTGTGACTTGATGGCATTGATTTTATATGTTTCTTGCTGCTCAGACCTGATTTATTTTCATTACTACTGAGTTGGCGTACTCACATTACTCCCTGCACCTTGTCTGCAGATTCAGGTGTTAGGGCAGGGTGAGTTGTCTATCTGTTCCAGATATTCTCGGAGGTTTGCAGGGTAGATGCATGCGTCCACAGTCCTACTCCCTCTCCTGCTTACTATTATTGTATTTATTTTCGTCGAGTTGTATATTTTATGTAGATGCTCATGACCAGTGACTCCGGGTTTTCGGGGATTGTATTTAATGTTCAGTATAAACTTAACTATTTTATAAATGTTTAAAGGAAATTTTTATGGTAATCGGTATAGTAAAGATGTAAAAGGGAAGCTTATTATGATTCGAGTTTGGGTTTTGGCTGGCCTAGTTCTATGATAGAAGCCATCACGACTGGCCTGGATTTGGGGTCGTGACAGGTTATTTGCTAAGTTTATGTTAATACATTTAGTATTTGGTAGTTAGATGTTAATTTCATATGGGTTTAGCATGTTAGAGTAATTCGCACTAGGGTAGATGAGTTTGATTCCTTAATAATCAAAATCACCCCATAATGAGTGCACAAATGTTAGTATGTTGGCTGAAGTTTACTCTTCAAAAGGGGTATAAAGTATGTAGTTGAGAAGGGCATTAGAGTGAGAATTTGAACCCTTGGATGGTCAGATTCATCCTCTAAAAATACCTAGATAACAAAAGTTCCTATAGATATTAGAATTATGTTAGTATTAGCACTTGGTAGATGAATCTGACTCTTTAATAATCAAATTCACCCCTAGGTAGTGCATAAACAATAGCCTAGGGTGCTGAAAATCATCCTTTACGGATATAAAGTGGAGAATCAAAGGCTCTTAGAGGAAAGAATCTGAATCCTTTATTATGATAAAATGTATCCTCTTAAAATGCCTAAATAACCAAGTTAAGGAATTAATATGGACTGAAGGTCCAAAGTATGAAAATGACATTCCGGAGTTGAGTTGATCCTTTAATGATCATATTCACTGAGAAAGCACATAAATAATTCTGCCAGATAGTATGGTTTAAACACACGCAATATCATGATTAAAACTGACCTCTTCATGTTTAGTTTGGTTTTGGTATTTGCACAACACCTAAATTATATTTGGGTGTTCTACAGATTACAAAGAGAAAGCTCAAACGTAAGGCCTCAAGGGAGTTTCGAGTCAGCAAATTAGTTAGAATCTTATTTTTAGTTTCTTTCATTCTGGAAAGTGTATAGCGGAAGTCAAGTTATAATCCCCTTGTATTTCTTTAGCTTTCATTGTAATGTAATTTAAGACTGGACTGTACGCTTAATTTAAGTTTTATTCATGTTCCTGAAATTTCGAGTTTACAATTTTGTCTGTTCTGCAAATGATATTAGACAAAAGAACATATGTAAAATCTGTATAAACACCCTGTTTGGATTTTAAGAAAAAGGGTTATTTCAAATTCAGTAGAGTTTCAACATGAATAGAATCAGTAGATTATATTCAGTTTATCTTCTGTCTCATAAATCTGCGAAAATCAATGTACACTTACGTCTGAACTTTAATCCTTTAGAAGCATGAGATTAGGTAAGGATTACTATTTTCAAACTTAATAAAACCGCCTGTGGTATGATCTTTGTTAGAAATCATAAAATTCTGGAAGAAGTAGAGTGATTTCATCTTGCCCATTCGTATCAGAATTAACAAGTAACATATTTAGATATCTGAATTTAATAAGTGTATATATCTGAACGAACGAGGGACGTTCTGATTCCCACGTTTGCCATCGTTGGCTAAAAACATAATTCTTTCCAGAACTAGTAGTCCTATTACAGGGAGAGCTGACTTAGATTGGCCTAATGTGTTAAAATGGGGATAGATGAGGCCATAGCCCATAAGATGCCGTCTTAGACCAATGAATATCGTTTTAGGAGATCTTCTAGGTAGAATGAATACCTTTAGTTCGAAATTTTAAAAAAATGGATCATTACCTACAAATTACAAATAAACTACACTCGGGAGTGGCAACTCATGCCCCTGACCCTCAACTCCAAACATCAACAAAATGTACATAGCAACCACGGGTGCATTTCATGTGACGGATTTGCCGTGTGCTAAAAAACAACAAGTTCACGCCATTGTGACTTGTTTAAGATAAATCCATAAACGTCCTAATCGATCTTAAAATTAAAACACTCTTTCAAAAAATAGAACACATAAAGAATAATCAAACATCGCCTCAAATAGGCTCTATAAAACCGCCACGACCATAGTCTTGACTACATAATCTACACTCGTGAGCGACAACTCATGTTCCCGTCTTCAACTTCAAATTATAATAAGAAATCACATGTTGTAATTGTGGGTGCATTTCATGTGGCGTAGTTATAATGTGTCTATAATACAAACAAGTGCACGCCATCGTGATTTGTTTCAAGACAAATCCATAAATACTAAAAGCGGTTAAAAAATCAAACGGTTAAATGCACCATAAGCTAAAATATGTAAATATTCAGAAAATTTAGGCCAAATATTAATAGTTAAGCGAACGTGCTAGAACCACGGAATTCGGGAATGCCTAACACCTTCTCCCGGGTTAACAGAATTCCTTACTCGGATTTCTGGTCGCAGAAAAATTAAAACAGAGTCAAAATTTCCTCGGTTTTGGATTTTAAAACGGTGTCCCGGAGCATCGTCAAAAATCCGGGTGGTGACTCTGAAACTAAAACAAATCTCAAATCCGAATAATGTCACTTTAATTGAAAAAAACTCCATTATTGCCCTTCATTAATCAGGGGTAGTGAAAAAGGAGGTGTGACAACGTTGTATCCCCGAAGAAGAGCAAATTTCCATTCTTGATTCTTGCCACTCTTCGCTCTAAGGTGGTCATCACGGTGGGGAAAGGACAACTTCAAAAGTTCTAAGTTGCGTATTTATTGGCCTACTTTGTACAAAGATGCAAGTGACTTGGTAAAGAGGTGTGACAAATGTCAAAGAGTAGGTGGTATATCAAAGAAGGATGAAATGCCCCTCACAACAATCCTTGAGGTTGATATATTTGATGTTTGGGGCATTGACTTCATGAGTCCTTTTGTCAGTTCGTGTGGTAATACCTACACTCTCGTGGATGTGGATTATGTATTAAAATTGGTTGAGGTCGTGGCTTTGCCTAATAATCAAGCCCGAAGTGTGGTTGGTTTTCTCAAGAAAAATATTTTCACACGATTTGGGACTCCTCGGGCTATCATAAGTGACGGGGAATCTAATTTTTGCAATCGGGCTTTTGATTCGTTTCTTGCCAAGTATGGTGTAAATCACAAAGTGTCAACTCCTTACCATCCTCAAGCCAGTGGGAAAGTTGAAGTCTCAAATCGGGAAATCAAGAACATTTTGTCCGAGACCGTGAATGCAAATAGGACCGATTGGTCTAAAAATCTTGATTATGAACTTTGGGAAAATAGGACTGCCTTCAAGACCCCGATTGGTATGTCACCGTACCGGTTGGTGTATGGAAAGGCATGTCACCTCCCGGTTGAGTTGGAGCACAAGGCACTTTGGGCTTTGAAGAAGTTGAACTTGGATTGGGACTCTGCTGCAAATCTTCGTGTTGATCACCTTAATGAGCTTGATAAGTTTAGATTTCATGCCTATGCAAGATCTTCTTTTTACAAGGAGAAAATGAAGTATTTTCATGACAAGTATACTAAGCATCGGGAATTAAAAGTGGGACACTTGGTATTTCTCTTCAATTCAAGGCTTCGTCTATTTTCGGGCAAGCTCAAAAGAAAGTGGAGTGGTCCGTTCGAGGTGATATTGGTTACACCCTTTGGTGCCCTTGATCTAAAAAACAAGAATGGTGAAATTTTTCGTGTGAATGGGCATCGAGTCAAATACTACTTGGGAAAATTTGAAGGTAGTCATGTGGTGTCTTTGTTGAAATTCACTTGATCATGGTAACATGCATCGTGTCGCGACGTTAAATCAGGCGCTTCTTGGAACGCAACTGAAGTGTTTTCTTTTCTTTATTTTTGTTTCTTCTTGTTAGGGTAGATTTTTCTTGAACTAACATGTTTGTGAAGTTGGTGTAGGATTTGATAGATGTAGTGCAGGAACAAAATCTGGGAAAATTAGCTTCAAAATCGCTGCAGCGGTCACATTTCCGCAATCAACGGTCACAAAAATGCTGCAGCGTAATAATTCCGATGTCGCGTCGAGGTTGAGCCAAAAATCCAGAGAGGTCACAAGCTCTCTGGATCTCCATTCCGTTGCAGCGATTGGAAATCCGCTGACAGTGATGGGATTCCGCTGTAGCGCCAAAATTTCACTGACAGCGGTGATCCTTGATGCCCAATTCCTTGCAATGCTTAAAAGCGCGGTTAGCGGTAAAATTTCGCTGCCGCACTAGGTAAATCGGTGGGGCCACAGTTTCTCACCTATAAATATATATGGTCCTCCTTCTTTTAATTTTTTCACCCATTTGGGTATCATAGATAAATTTTAGTGTTCACAACCTCTGCACTGTACATCTGAGCTTCAAAAATTCTAACATCTTAATATCATCATCATCTAGCACTGGTATTTTCATATTATTTGATTGTAGTTGTAGATTTTAACATCTTACGTGTTCCTCTTAGTTTTCTTTTCAAGAAAGGTAGTCATTGAAACCCTTATGCTTGAACATGATTCACCAATGTGTTAAAATCTACGGGATAGTAATTTCTTGTTGCCTAGGGGGATATAGGGTTCTTATTACATGTCTTTCATGTCAAATTTTCAAAAATTTGTAAAAACCTAGTTTGAATACTACTCTTAGTGCACGTCACTGTTGAATTCCGCTGCAGCGGACCAAAAATCCGCTCACAGCGGAATTATATTGAAGGTTAACATTTTGAAATGCAATTTTTGCTGCAGCGGACCTAAAATCTGCTGACAGCGGAATCATCTGAGGCTATTATTGTTGACTAATGAAAACCACTGCAGAGACCAAAATTCCCCTGACAGTGATGGCCTTTCACTACAGCGGTCATTTTTCCGCTGGGCGCGATTTGACAGATCAGAGATTGGGTAGTCTGAAGCCCCAACTTCCGCTGCAGCGGTCAATATTTCGCTGACAGCAGTGACCCTTCCGCTGCAACGATTATTTTTCCACTGACAGCGGAAGTCTTCATCCTGCACTATTTTATTCTCTGCATTACTGATGTTTGTGCTTTCATTGGGTACTTGTGTGCCATGTTTTAACAACATTCGTGACATGTTTGCAGAGAATGGTTAGATCACGAGATGGAGCAGACAAGCAACCCGGGAGGGGTGACTCTTCTAGAGGTTGGGGCAAGGGCAAACAGCATGCATCCCCCTTTGGCCCGACAAAGACCATTGGGAAAAAGCAAACACGAAAAAGGCCAACTCCCGACCAAGCTGAATCAAGTGAATATGTCCCCTTCCGGGAAGCTTCGGAGGAAAACAGTGGAGTAGCCTTAGTATAGGAATTGTCCCAACCCAGGAGGCTTGTCAACGAGCCTACTATCTCAGACTCATCGGACATTTTGGGTCTTTCCAGTGACTCCGAACCCCCCCCCCC
>ML337328.1:47049-83120 GCA_005239505.1 Nicotiana paniculata | reverse complement strand
GTCACTTTAAGTGGAAAAACTCCCGTACCCCTTTTGGGGCGTATGAAAAAGGAGGTGTGACAATTGGACTTTGTGGTCTTTTGCCTGAGTATCCTATAGTTATCTCTGATTCTAATGATGACGAGATATTTCGAGAAATTGATGAGTACTATTCTACTAGTGGCGATGATGCTTAGTTTTTGTAATCATCCTTTTTTTATGTGTTTTATACTGTGCTTTTTTGTTAATGTTTTTTATGATTATGCTTTTTGTTTTGTCAATGTGTATGATGGCCTTGTTTTTCTTAATGTTTTGTGTTGTTTATATAAATGAAACTTGAACATTTTATGCTTAAGTTTTGTGTGTGTGGGTGTGTATGTTAATGATATGTATTTCACATATAGTTTTTTCTTGTTGAAGTCATTGCGTACTTTTTTAAAATGCAACCAAACTTGTAAGCATGCTAAAAAAAAAAGAGTGGTTTGTACTTCAGCAATATATAAAAGAGTGCAAGAGTTTTTTTATTTGTACGAAAATAATCACATTTGAAATATATCATACAAAAATGAAAGTCTAAATTCTGACCAAAATTTATTGAACGTTGGAGTATTTTTCAGCGTTGTTTCTTGGAATATGGATGAGGTGCTGGAGAAGATAAGCAAGTTGTTCTATTATTCCCAATTTTTTTACATCGACTGCATTTGGTAGACTTCCATGGTACTGATTCAGTCGTTGGCATATGCCTCTTTTTTTGTCTTCTTCCTAGTAAAATCTCCACATCGGGAGATTTTGTGATCTCAGATTCTACATTTGGTGGAATATCCCATGATTTTTGATCTTCCACAATATTCACATGTCCTTCATATGTTTTGAACCATATTTCCTTTGAATACCAATTTGAGCAGTAATCAGATTTTAGCAAATATCTCTTATTGATTGCAGCAATTGTATGTGGACAGAGCAATTCATCAAGTTGGAATTCCAAGCAGTCACAAGTTCTCTTTTTTAAGTCCACAATAAATTCGATTCCTTCACTATTTATTCTAAATAACATTGAATCAAGGTTGAACACCTAAGAAGGAATAGAAAATTAAGATAAACTATATTAGTGTATTATTGATTCAAAAAGAAAAAGTATGAAGTTTTTTATATGTAAGAAGTAAATCACTGCAGCAGATATAAAAAGTAGAAGTAATTATGCTGAAGTTCTTCAAAAAGATCATGACTACGAAACTATAGAATCCAGGACAAAACTTCAGCACATGGGGTGCTGAAGTTCTTACAAATGAGCGAATTAACTTCAGCATCTTCTGCTAAAGTTTTTCATAAAGCTCATAACGACAAAACTATAGAATCTAGGGACAAAACTTCAGCACATGGGGTGCTGAAGTTCTTACAAATGAGCGAATTAACTTCAGCATCTTCTGCTAAAGTTTTTCATAAAGCTCATAACGACAAAACTATAGAATCTAGGGACAAAACTTCATCATGTTGGGTGCTGATTTTTTACAAAAAGCTCATGACGACAAAACTATAGAATCTAGGGACAAAACTTCAGCTAGTATGAAGTTTTTTATATATGAGCAGTAAATTACTGTACCAGATATAAAAATCAGAAGTGATAATGCTATAGAGAAATCATGCTGAAAGTAAGTCCTGAAGTTAATAAATATACTCACAATCATTTTGCAAGCCAAGTCCATCTTCTTAGTCATCTCTTCTTCTGCCCATATTGATACTTTGTAAAAAGTTTCATTTGCTTTTTTCCTCCGTTCGTAAAACCACTCTCTCAACTTTTCTTGGATGTAATCTAACATTATTAAAATAGGCATTTCTCTCGCTTTTAGTAACGCGGAATTCATTGATTCTACAATGTTTGTTGTCAGCATATCATAACGTCGACGTGGGAACCACGATCGAGCCCATCTTTCTGGAGGCTCTTCCATTATGTAATTGTATATTTTCTTGTCAACACTTTTGAGTTTGAACATTAACTTATTAAAATCTTCACGTTTGTATGACCTTGCAGTGCTTTGAAAAAGATTTATTACCATGGCTTTATCATATCTTTGCTTTAAATTTTTCTCAAAGTGATAGAGGCATATACCATGGTGAGCTTTAGGATAAACTTTTCTAATCTCATTTGTGATCGACTGGTTTCTATCTGACAAGAAAACCATTTCATAACGGACTTGAGTTATTTTTCTCATTTCTCCGAAGAATCAAATGTATGCCTCATTGTTTTCTGATTCTGCTACACCAAAAGATAGAGGAAATATTTGATTGTTTGCATCCTTTGATACAACAAAAAATAGAAGGCCAAAATATTTTGACTTTAAAAACGTTGCATCTATTGCAATAAAAAGTCTACAGTAGGACCAACCAGCTATTGATGCTGCATGAACAAAGAACATGTAACAAAACATGTACAGTGAAACACAAAAAAGCAAATCATAAGGTGTGAAGTTTAACTTCAGGCTGATGGTTGGTATTTGTTTTGCTTACTGATTCTACTCATCTCTTTTTATGCTTGTGTACGTTCCTGCGTTTCTATACACCATCATGTGTAGGTATGAAGGAAGAATCTGATAGTTCTCTTCCGGTGTTCCCCTTATGCAAGCAATAGCTTTTTGAATAGCGCGTCATGCCTTGTGATATCCAATGTCAATTCCAAATTTTTTTTAATTTCATTTTCTACAAAGGCTGGTGTAACCTCTATCTTTTTGTCTCGAACATGTTCTAAAATTTGTTCACTTATAAAATTTGATATAGTATGCTTCTGATATGATTTTCTTGCATCAACCGAGCATTCATGGTTGTTATGATATTTTATCACCCTGATAAGTGTGGAATTTTTTATTCTGGTAGCACGCACAATCCAACCACATTGCTCCTCAATGCATTTCAGCTCATATCTCTTTGAACATGATCTAACAGTTGTGAATTCAACCTTTTGGTTTATCTCTAAGCTGTAGAAAAATTTAGTCATATTTTGCCTTGTTCTCAAAAATTCATCCTACTCTTACTTCCTCAGGCAATGCATCATGCCTAAGTATTTTACATGGTGGAGATTCTTTCAGCTTTCTCCTCACTCTTTTTCTTGATTTCTTAGAGGCACTAGAGGTTTCAGCAGTTTCATCAATTGTATCTGATGTTACTGGTATTAATTCCATATTTTCTTCATCTTCGTTGTTGATTATCATTGCAGAAGGTAACAAAAATATTTTGTTGGATTGTGTGTTGGTTGTCAATTTGCATTATTAGCTGTCATTCTTCTTCTTGCTCATTGACAAACTGGTACGAATTTATTGGAGGATGGGGTGATTGTTGTAACATTCTATATTCTGAAGCAGATGTAATGTTAGAAGGTTGTTGCTCGTTGTCTACTACCACTATTGGTTGCCCTAGTTCATGTTGATAATCAGCAAATTGTTCTGAAGCTGCTATACTGTCAAGAGATCGGTTGAATGTTGCAGATTTTGAACAACCTATACCGTGAGAAATACATTGTATTTTTTCAATGACAAAATGACAATTTTTTTAGGCTGAATCAGTTGTGAGAAAATTTATACAAGTACTGAGTTCTTCATCTGAAGTTACAAGCATACCTTTGCTTCTATTTAGTTTGATATCAAACCATATCTTTACGGAATATCTGCTTGAATCAATATTTGTAACTTCACTAATTTTTTTCAGTAAAGAGTGATACTTGTTTATTAATAAGACAAGTTTTGTATCATGATCCAAGTATTTGAAGTCAGTAGTCCACCTCCCATTGAAATTAAGTACAACGCAAATTGAACTCATCCTAGAGAAGCATGTTTAGTGTCAAGTATTAGGATAAGAATTTAATTATGAAAAAAAACTGAAGTTTGAGCAAATGTACTAGAGAACAAAGCTCATAAAAAAGTTGATTAATGTAGGACAAAAGTTAAGCACAAACTATATTTAACTTGAGCATGCATGAGAAAATTACATTGCGCAGGAGAAAAACTCCAGCACATTCAGTGCTGAAGTATTAGCAAATAAACTAAAAAACTTCAGCATATCGTGCTGAAGGTTTTGGAAAAGGTCATGAAAAAACTATTGTATCCAGGAGAAAACTTCAGCATCTGAAGAGCTGAAGTATTAGCAAATGAACTAAAAAACTTCAGCACAAGATGCTTAAGTTTTTCTTTGAATGTTTTTCTGCGCTTTTTTAATATTATTTTTCTATAAAGTCAAAAAACACCTTAATTAAAGAAAAACTTCAGCATTTATGCTGAAGTGTTTGGAAAATGAACTTAACAACGTCAGCATGTATGCTGAAGTTTTGAAAAAACTCATCAAAAAACTATAGAACTGAGTACATAACTTAAGCATATTATTAGTGCTGAAGTTTAGCCAAAAAAAAAATAAAAATTCAGCTTGTTTAGCAAATAAATCAAAAAATTCACCTTGTTTAGCAAATAAACCAAAAACTTATTAAAAAACCTTAATTAGAAGAAAACTTCAGCAGTTATGCTGAAGTGCTTAGAAAATGAACTAAACAACTTCAGCATATATGCTGAAGTTTTTGAAAAAACTCATCAAAAAACTATAGAAAGCAGGACATAACTTAAACATATTATTAGTGCTGAAATTTAGCAAATAAAAGCAAATTCAGCAAAACTTATTAGAATTAAGCATATTTTAGAAAAAAACCTTAATTAAAGGAAAACTTCAGCATATTATGCAGTACAAAATTTTGTCATTGAAAATCTCAGGTCTCATCATTACGAAAACTAATTTGTATAATGAAGATCAATCAGATTTGAAAACTGAATTGCAATACTTACAATTTGAATTTTTGAATTTGAGTCTGGTTCAAATTTCTTGTTTGGGAGAGGAGGTCTGAGAAGAGACGGAGTGTTGGAGGAGGATTGGTGAAGTGTTTTGTGCGTGATGCAAATCGTAAAGTGTTTTTATATGTTTTGTCAGGAGTAGAATGGTCATATTAGTACGGATTTTTTGTCAGCTGGCTATCAAATCAATAATTTATAAAAATAGGATATAGGTTAAAATGTAGCTACTATATAGAGTATGAGTGCAAATCGCCCAACCTCGTCGCGGGCGAACTCGTCCATGTCTCCTCCTTTTTTTTCCCGAATCATTTGATTTCTTTCTTTTAGTTATTTTGTTATTTTGGTTTTCTTTCTTACTTTATTTCCTTAATTATCTGCCTCTTCAAATCTGTAAAGAAATTGCGATTCACTTCGATTGGTAGCCGAGATTTAGCTTCAATTTTAGTTCAAACCAATGTAATGATTGAAGGTTCAGTTGACCGTTCTCTCCATTTTGACAACTGTAAGTTTAAATCGATTAGATGAATCAGGGCCGGCTGGAGTGTAAGGCCGTTCAAGTCATTACCTTGGGTCCCAAATTCTAGAGAGCCTCAAAAAAATTATACAATATTATTATGTATTATATATCTTATGCGATTACTTTTAAGAGTTCAAGTTTAAATCTTTATTTATTTGGTTAAGAATGAACAAATGAATGAGTAAAGAGCAATAAATTTCCGTCCTGTTAGTAATATATTTATTGTCGTCAACCGTTCTAATTTTTCCTCCTTTCTTTTATATGACTTTGAGATTTTTCTTTTCAATTCCAAATTATGTTTCTTTAAGTTAGCTACTTTCTCAAGTTTAATTGACCCATTGATTAAAACATAAAATCTTTTGTGTCTCGTTATTACATAAATTTTGTGAAATAAGCCTCTTAATACAATTGGCTTTAGGCCACCAACTCCGTTGAGCCTCCACTGAAATGAATGGGGACATATTTTGAGTTAAGTGCTTTGTCTATTCTTGTATTGATTCTATTGTAAATTTAAAAGCACAAATTGTCGATTTCTTTCTTCGGATTTGTAAAGAAATAATCACCAACGGTTCATTATTCTAATTAGGATAATACTTAAATTTCGGCCCCAATCCCTGAATCCTTGCCTAGCAATCCAAAATTTTCTTTTATTTGATTCTTTTCCATTCTAGATAGATGTCCTAAGACTAATTCACAACTATAAATACTGATATATATTCTATGCATCGAGGGAGGACATTTCACCACCCCCTATAACACCTTCTCGATGTCATGGTTTCTCGGGTCTTGCTGTGCCCAGTTCTCGAGGATCACGTTATTTTTCTTGTTGCTGTTGTTCAAAGTTTATCGCTGTGATTGTTCGGTTTATTTTCTGTCAAAACTCTGTTCGCGAGCTATTTATTTGGATTTCTGATTTTCTTATTAATTCGGCACTTCGCGAACTGATTAGTTTTCGTAAACAACACATTATGATTCCTTCGTATGCTAGTTGTTGTTAGAACCGGTTATGCTGAATGCCGCCCACGTACGTCTCTTTAACCTCTGTATGTGCACAATATGGTATGGTGCGTTTAAACATGTTATGTGCCATAAACGATTAATCTTTAAATTGTCCAAGAGCATATCAATAGGATATTAATCTTTAGATATCACGCCTATAAACGATTAATCTAGACAACTCGCAATCAATAATTACATATATATAATGTTTGTTTATTTTGGTTGAACAATTAAAGAGCCTTAGTTAAATGCTAGAGATCATGTCTTTGGGAAAAGAATTCTTTTTATGAAATTGATAGTTTGTTTAAAATATATAATTTTTTAGGGATTATTAAGGATGCTTAAAATAATTTCTTGTGTTAAAATCAATCAACCCAGTTCTATATATTGGTATGCTTTTATGTGCTTGAAGTTTAGCTTATGTAATGACACTATGTAATAGTGAAAGGCTATTGATAGGGTAGGGATCTATGTGTTTAGATAAAAATTTTTTTAGATATTATGCCTATAGAAAATAATTAGCCCCAATTAGATGTGGACGGTTGTATGCATGATGATAATATGGCAGTGTGTTAGACTTTTAAAATACATTGGGCATTCTAAAAAAGAAATAATTTCTTCGAGTCTTTCGAGTATCCGTATCCCTATTGATTTTAAAAAAAAATCAATTAAGTCTTTCAAAATGGGGGATTTCATCGTGAAAATGAGGAATAACTTCTCCCTCTTTAAAAGTGCTAAGGGTCTCCTATTCATGTTGGTTATCTTTAATAAATAATCCTTTCATTAATAGTTAACACCTTCCTTTACATGTTTGCAAAATGAATATGTCAAATTCTCTTTTGGATCTGTCATTTTCCAGAAGTTTTGTTTTTTGCTCTATTTAATTAAAGTTGCTTCAACTCTATGTTTTTGACTTATCATCTCTCACTGTTTTCTTCTTTTAAGTTTTCGTTTGACATGGAAGATTAGATTAACGAATGTCCAATTTGTTTTTTAAGTCTAAGGTACTGCTTCCCCACTTAATTAATCTAGTTTTTGAATTCGGAGGTCAATATGAGCCATTTCTTGCCTAACATTGTTACATGGTCAAGTCTTTATCTATTTGCCTTATGTGACGCTTAGCTAAATTAAAAGTAGTAATCTTAGCTTTTATTTGAGGTCTAGAACTTCCCTTTAGATAGTGTCCAACGCCTCTTGGACCATAGCAATGGGACGGGTAGACCTATTAAGATACGATTTAGAATTAACTAGTACGCTTTAGGTAACAGCTTAAAGATAGTAATGAAGGTAGCAGGCATGATATACAAATTGCCTGAATAGCAATTTCACTTTTGGCTAACAAATGTCATGCCCCGAACCATGGCCTGGGCGTAACACGGCACTCGGTGCTGACTACATATGACTGAGCGAACCAACTGTATGGCTGGATCAACATGTTGTATAACTGTAAGCTAGATATAAATATACAACCTGATGATCTGCTAACGAGTCTGACTGAAATATCATAGATGCGGAAAATACTGAAAAGTCTGCAAGTATAAGCGAGTAGCCGATAAGGCTAACACATAAAAGCATGCTAACATCTGATTGATTGAACTATAGTCTACGAAGCCTCTAACGAATACTGAGATGCTAACTGTTTACCGAGACAAGGTCCCCGGTATACCTTATTAACTGAAAGTACTATGATGACTGAAAAAGGGAGGGTAACGCCCCGAAAAACTGGGGCTCACCAACAACTGATATGAGATGTCCTAGCGAGAAGAGTCGTCAACCTGTAAATTGTTACCTGCATCGCGAGATGCATGCCCCGGGCAAAAAGGGACGTCAATACATTTGAATTGCACTGGTATGTAAAACAACTGAAGGAAAAAATTGTAAATACTGAAACTGATAACTAATAACTGAATTGAACATAGGAAGTAAGGTTACGAATACACCCTTTTCTGAATGATGAACAACCTGTTTATCAGATAACATACGGCCTCGGGCCCAAGTATACGTAACTACGGCCTCAGGCCCAAATACAGGTGTTCAACATTCAGGAAATTAGAATCAGGAACTGAGAATCATACTGAAATACATGATGCTGTAATATTGAACTATACTGAGTTACATGATACTGGAATAATGAATGGGACTAGACTGAGATACTTACTCATAATAAGTTGAATCATCATAACTGAAACTCATAGAATATCGAATGATTATGAAACTATGCCATCTAGAGAATAAAAATTCTACTACTATTCATGGAACTAGGCATAATTGCTTTCTGAGGAAACTAGTAATACTCATAATGAATGGGATGTAGGGAGAATCATAGACATTCCCAAATGTAAAGAGTTAGCCTCACATACCTTAACTTCCTGCTCTTGAGCGTAATACAACGTTAGTGAACCATTTCAACTTTAATCTAAAGCAATACAAGTCAAAGGGATTCCATATTAGCTATGATACTCATGTTTTGGTAACATAAGCATTTTATCAAACACTTGGTGGGAATAAAAGCTTCATAGTCCTTATTAATGGTGTGTCTACACCCAATACCCCATTCTCTTGCTCCTAGATAAATTCTAAAGTCTCAAATGATTATAATCAACATTATTCTTTATCACCCATAAGGTAAACAACACCCATAACCAATGATCAACAATCAAAATACCAAATCTATAACCGTTCATGCTTTTCTATCAAACCCATCAACTCATATCTCATGAACTAGGGTCTATAATTATTAAACCAATGTTAGAATCAATTAGAGGGTGAAGACATTACCTCTTTGAAGTTCAATGCCCTTGAATTCGAGTTCTAGGGTTCCTTCTCTCAACAATGATGTCCCAATCGAATATCTAATGATATGGAGGGTTTACCCATGTTAATAAGATGTTGAGAAATTAAAATTAACTTAGAATCACCATTAGAACTTACCTTGGGTGGTGGAGGGACCCTTAAGGAGTTAGGTTTTCGAGAGCTTTCTTTTCTAGAGCAAGTTTTTATATTTTGGGGATGTGGGGGACGAAGTAGGTCTTTAAAACTGACTCTCCAATTGCGCCCCTGCGCACCTGACCGTGCAAAATGGCAGGAACACTGCCACATGTGCGCGGCCGTGCTCGGGGCGCGCATACTGCACTGTGTTCTGTAAAACGCACATAAGTCTTTGCAGAGAGATCTGTTTGGGTTCCACAATATATTGTTAGAAGAGGCCTAGAACTTTCATGCTTTGCGTTTTCCCAAATACCTTACATGTTTTTCACTAAACCTCCTGCAAGACTGTCCTTTTGTAAACTTCGTAGTTTTTATCGAATCTTGTATACCTCACTCTTCGTCTTGATTCTAAAAACTATTTCCACCCATAATCATAATAATAGAACTTCACATGTCCAAAATATAACCTTACTACTCATTTAACACATTCATACCTAAGTCGAATTTATGGGGTGTTACATTATCTCCCCCTTGGAATCATTCTTCCTCGAATGATGGTCCTGGATGCAACTACGACTGTCTATGGACATTAAACGGGTGTGATGGGGATATGCGAATACTGAAATATCATGAATACATGTATATCAAACTGAATGAGTACGTGATCACTAAATACTAAGCTGAGTAAATGCTGAAGGATATGAAGATTATAATTTAAGGCCTGAATGGAAAGGTTAATTACCTTCCACATTTTCCGTTTGCTCTTCAAAGAGATGGGGACATCTGGACTTCATGTCCTCTTAGGCTTCCCATGTAGCCTCTTGAACCTTTTGATTCCTCCAAAGCACTTTTACTGAAGTAATTTCCTTAGTTCTGAGCTTGCGGATTTGACGATCAAGAATAGTCACTGGACTTTCTTCGTAAGACAAGTTGTCTTTAACCCCTACAATCTCCGAACGTACCACAACTGATGGGACTCCGATGAATTTCTTCAACATGGACACATGAAACACTGGGTGTACAGTAGCTAATTCTTGTGGCAATTCTAACTCATAAACCACCTGCCCGATCCTTTGCAGGATTCTATATGACCTAATATAGCAGGGACTAAGCTTCCCCTTCTTCCCAAATCTCATAACGCCTTTCATAGGAGAAACTTTCATAAATACCCAATCATCAACTTAAAACTCTGCGTCTCTACGCCGCACGTCCGAGTAGGACTTTTGGCGACTTTGAGCCGTTTTAAAATGCTTTTGTATCAAGTTGACTTTTTCCATAGCCTGATAGACCAAATCGGGTCCTAACAACTCCGCCTCTCCAACTTCGAACCAACCAATTGGTGATCTACACTTTCGCCCATACAGAGCCTCGTACGGTGCCATCTTGATACTAGAGTGATAGCTGTTATTATAAGCAAACTCAATGAGAGGTAGATGATCGTCCCAATTACCTTTAAAATCGATAACACATGCCCTCAACATATCCTCAAGAGTCTGAATAGTGCGTTCCGCCTGGCCATCTGTCTGAGGATCAAAAGCGATGCTGAGGTTCACCCTTGTGCCCAATCCCTTCTGAAGGGATTTTCAAAAGTTCGCGGTGACCTGAGCACCACGATCTAAGATGATGGACAAAGGAGTTCCATGCAATCAGACGATTTATTTGATATACAACTTGGCATAATCCTCGGCCGAATCTATAGTCTTCACTGGCAAGAAGTTATCTGACTTGCCCTGAGCTGATGGTGCTCGAGCTGTACTCTGGGCTGGAAGGGAACCGAATGAAGGATGGCCTGGCTGAAAACCGCGAGGACCATGCCCCGGAGATGCACCACTATAGGCTGGGCGGCCTTACCGAGGAGGCCTGAATGAACGGCCTCTACCATGCTGAAACTGCCCCCTGGAAGGAGCACCACTAGAACCACCCGATCCACGAGGCCTCTTGACCTCCCTCTCTACCCCCTGATGGCGGTGAACTGACTCAATATCTCGAGCAATATTGACAACCTGCTCGAATGTAGCATCTGATACTCTCTCCCAGGTCATGAAAAGGCGGAGCTGATAAGTAAGGCCATCTATAAACCCCTAATCTTTTCCCTGTCAGTAGGGACCAACTCTGTAGCATGACGAGCCAACTCCGAAAACCGCATCTCATACTGCATCACTGATAGCTCTCCTTGACGCAGCTGCTCAAAAAGCCTACGCTGCTCCTCCCTGTGAGACTGGGGTACATACTTCTCCAAAAAGATAGTGGAAAATTGCTACCAGGTAAGGGGTGCTGAACCAACAGGCCTACGCCTCTCAAAAGACTCCCACCAAGTGAAAGCAGCACCGGAGAACTGAAAAGTAGCAAATGAGACCCCATTGGTCTCCAAAATCCCAGCAGTATGTAGTATCCTCTGGCACTTATCTAGAAAACCTTGGGCATCCTCGCCCTCAACACCACTGAATGTCGGAGGTTGTAGTCTACTAAACCTCTCCAGCCTATGCTGCTCATCATCTAGCATTGTTGGGACCACGAAGTCCTGAACTGGAGCAACTGGCTGGGCTGGAACCGCCCCCGATGCCTGCTGGCCTTGAGTATCCTGCTCAGATATCCGGGCAACTGGAGTCTGACTGCCTCCTCCGGCCTAAGAAGTAGCGGCAATTGCCTGAACAAGGGTGGTACACACCGTCAAGATCTGAACCAAGGTCTCCTGAAGACCTGGAATAACAATAGGCATTGCCGGTGCCTGAGCCTGTCCAACTGGAGCATCTGCGGCGGGAACCTGATCCTGAGTAGTAGGTGGATCAACTGATACTACCATGGCTGTCGCACGGGCTGGTCCCCCTATCTCTACCACGGCCTTGACCCCTCGCTGGTCTAGCTGGTGGCTGATCGCTCTAATCGGTGGCGCGAGTCCTCACCATCTGTGAGAGAATGAAACAACAGAAGTTTAGATTTCAAGAATCAATCAAATGGCATGACAAAATTCAAGAAAAATGAGATTTTTCCTAAGGGTTCCGCAGCCTCTCGAAGATAAGTACAGACGTCTCCGTACCGATCCGCAAGACTCTACTAAACCTGCTCATGACCATTGAGTCCTATGTAACCTAGGCTCTAATACCAACTTGTCACGACCCCAAATCCTAAGCCGACCGTGATGGCGCCTATCATGGAACTAGGCTAGCCAACCATTTCAGATTATCAATATATCCCATACTTTCCCAAAATTTAGCAGATTTGAAAATTATCAGAAAGAGATAAAACAAACACACACTTCCCCAAAACCTGGAGTCAACTGTCATGAGCATCTAAGACTGAATATACAATGTACAACAATGTCTTGCTACAACCAAAGTCTGAGGTACAAAAGACCAAAAGAAACTATAATAGGAGGGAAGGAAATGAGGTGAGCTGGGGACGCTGAGCAGCTACCTCAATCCTCGGACAACTCCAAGCTCGTCTAGAAATCAACTAGCGAGATGGTCCGATACCTGGATCTGCACACAGAGGTGCAGGGAGTAACGTGAGTACGCCAACTCAGTAAGTAATCAATGTAACTAAAAACCTGAGTGTAGTGACGAGCATTTAAATCATGTAAATCCATATAATGAATAACAGTGGAAATGAATAAATCAAGTCAGAAATCTACAATTCCGAATGTTTCATAAAAACTCCGATTTCCATTTAAAAATCTCGTAAGAAAACTTTTATCCAATATTTATTATCAGAGGCTCATTGTAAAGAAGAGTGAAAAAAATAGCATTTTCATAAAATATAAGCCCCTCGGGCACAATATCACTCACAATAAAGCCTCGCAGGCAAGCCTCTCAATCACTCGTGACTCCACTATCAGTATCTCATCCTCTCACTTAGCACTCGTACTCAGCAAGTACCATGAACACACACCACTGCTGCGACGGGCAGCCCGTTCCACAACATATATACATACATATATATTTATACTGTTGCGGCGTGCAACCTGGTCCATATAATAGTCGACTACGCTCACTGGGGGTGTACAGACTCCTGGAGGGGCTCCTTCAGCCCAAGCGCTATATCTGCTGCGGCATGCAACCCGATTCAATATGTATATTGCTGCAGCGTGCAGCCCGATCCATATATCACATATATTGTTGCGGCGTGCAGCCTGAACCACATATAATATATAACATATATATTGTTGCGGCGTGCAGCCCGTCCCATAACTATCCTTACATACTCGGCTCTCGGCCTGACTCAGCCACCCTCACAAGCCACTTGGGCAATTTATCTCGACTTACGGGACTAAGCCCAAAACACTTTTCAGAGTTTTCAAAACAGTGTGATAACAGTAAAATAACAATGATTAGGAGATAATGACTGAGTTCACAATTGTTCTATCAGTGTAAGAATAGCGTAAAAGTACCTCTGAGGGTCTAAACAGGTCGGCACAAGGCCCCAATCATGGCTCACAGCCCATATACAAGTATAAACTTCTAAAATACAGGATATCATAAGGTTTCAAATTGAATACGCGGATTAATAATCGCTACGGGACGGACCAAGTCACAAATCCCTATCGGTGCACGCCCCCACGCTCGTCACGTAGCGTGTGCATCACCTCATTTATCAACACAATATTAATAACGGGGTGTCATACCCTCAGGTTTAGAGTTACAATCGTTACTTACCTCAAAACAGCCCAAAAGCTACTCCGCGATGCGCTTTCCCCTCGAATGGACTCCCAAATGCTCCGAATCTAACTAAAACCAGATTAGCATCATCAATATACGCTAATGGAACAAAACCCAATCAAAAGATACAAATTTTAACAAAATTCTCGAAATTCGGCCAAACCCGAGCCCACATCTCGGAATCCAATAAATAATTTTCATCCTCCCACAATTCTATACATACCAAGAACACTAAAATCGGACCACAATTGCCCACTCAAATCCTCAAAAAATATTCCAATTCCATGCACCTTCTTCCCCAAATTTGGGTTTAATTCCAAATATTTTTCGGTTTAATTACTTAGAAAACGACATATAAACGAGTTATGAAGTTGAAAACTTTACCTCCAACCGATTCCCTTCAATTTCCTCTTCAAATCCTTTCAAAAGAGCTCCCAACTCGTTCAATAATGGAGGAAAATGAACTATTCTCGCACAAATGGCCTTTAAAACATTCAGCCCAGCCATTTATTTTCCTCAGTGCGATCGCGACCCTAGCCACGCGATCGCGATGCACAGACCAACCAACTCAATGCGATCGTATACCAATACACGTGATCGCATAGAATAACTCTCCACCCCACACACACGCCTTAGAACCTCTACGCGATCGCACCAACACCCACGCGATCGCACTGCTTTACCTGACCAACCTATGCGATCGCAATCCTAACCATGCGATCGCATAGAACAAAATGCCTTCCCAACTCTTTTACTCTACGTGATCACGGATGAGTTCACGCGATCGCGTTGAAGGATTCACTGCTGCTAAAACACCAGAAAACAGCTTGAATCATGCTTCCGAAATGAGTGAGGTAGACCTGTTGTGTAGTCCATGTTTATCATCTCCTATCCAAACGGAATTTCTATACTCTGAGTTAATCCACCAGGTCTCTGGTGTTCGACTTTCACCTGCTGACAATTTGGACACTTAGCCACAAAGTCTGCTATATTCTTTTTCATATCGTTCCACCAATACACTTCCTTAAGATCATGATACATCTTGGTGGAACCTGGGTGAATGGAAAAATTGTGGGCTTCTGACATAATCCGCTCTCTAAGCCCATCTACATCCGGAATGCATAGTCTACCTCTGTAACTCAAAGTACCATCATCTCCCCCTTGTTCAAAAGTCGTAGTCTTGTGTTTGTGAATTCCCTCCTTCAGCTGCAATAAGTAGGGATCACTGAACTGCTTTTGCTTCACTTCGGCTACTAAGGAGGATTCAGCCCTGTTCTGAAGAACAACAACACCATCTTCAGAGTCCAAAAGTCGAACTCCTATACTTGCTAAGCGGTGAACTTCCTTCATCATAGTTTGCTTGTCTGCCTCAACATGAGCTAAGCTTCCCATAAAATGCCGACTGAGGGAATCGGCTACAATATTGGCTTTCCCCGGATGATAGAGGATATCAACATCATAATCTTTAAGTAATTATAGCCACCTCCTCTGACGTAGATTCAATTTGCTTTGCTTGAAGATGTACTGGAGACTTGTGATCTGTAAAAATGTCAACATGCACCCCCATACAAATAATGGCAGCAAATAAGCGCAAACACCACAGCTGCTAATTCAAGATCATGAGTCGGATAATTTTTCTCATGAGCCTTGAGTTGTCTCGATGCGTAGACTATGACTTTTCCATGCTACATTAATACATACCCAAGGCCAATCCCTGAAGCATCACAATAAACAACGAACCCTTTGGTTCCTTCCGGTGGCGTCAAGACTGGAGATAAGGTCAAACTCTCCTTTAACTCCTCAAAACTTTTCTCGCAAGTGTCCGACCATTGAAACTTGACTTTCTTCTGAGTTAATCTAGTCAAAGGGGACGAGATAGAAGAAAATCCCTCTACGAAACGCCTATAATATTCTGCTATACCTAAGAAACTTCTTATATCGGATACTAAGGTGGGTCTAGGCCAATTCTTCACTGCCTCTATTTTCTGAAAGTCCATCTTCACGCCTTCCCCTAAGATGACATGGACCAAAAATGCTACTGATTTCAACCAAAATTCACACTTAGAAAATTTCGCATATAACTTGTGATCCTGCAGTGTCTACAACACAATTCTGAGATGTTCTGCATGGTCAGTCTCGCTACGGGAATAAATCAAGATGTCATCAATAAACACAATAACAAACATATCAAGATAGGGCTTGAAGACCCTATTAATAAAGTCCATGAAAGCTGTTGCTGCATTCGTCAAACCAAATGACATTACCAAAAATTCGAAATGCCCATACCGAGTTCTGAAAGCAGTTTTGGAATATCGACTTCCTTAACCTTCAACTGAAGGTATCCCGATCTGAGGTCAATCTTGGAATAACACTGGGCACCCTGAAGTTGATCAAATAAGTCATCTATTCTGAGAAGAGGGTACTTGTTCTTGATGGTGACTTTATTCAACTGACGATAGTCAATGCACATGCGCAAAGACTCATCCTTCTTTCGGACAAACAGTACCGGTGCGTCCCAAGGTGAGACACTTGTCCTTATGAATCCCTTATCTAGAAGATCTTTCAACTGAACTTTCAGCTCTTTCAACTCTACTGGAGCCATTCTATAAGGTGGAATAGATATAGGCTTAGTGTAGGGGAGTAGATCAATTCCAAAGTCAATCTCCCTATCGGGAGGGACTCCGAGAAGATCTTCAGGGAACACTTCTGGGAACTCATTTACAATTGGTACCGACTGGAGAGTGGGAATCTGAGCATTTGCACCCTTAACTCGAACCAGGTGATAGATATACCTTTTGGAGATCATCTTTCTGGCTTTAATATAGGAAATAAACCTACCCCTAGGTGTTACTGCATCACCCGTCCATTCTAAAACTGGTTCACCGGGAAATTCAAAACTTACTACTTTGGTTCTACAACCCACTGTGGCATAACAAGACTCTAACCAATCCATGCCCATGATCACATCGAAGTCTACCATCTCTAATTCTACTAAGTCTGCTACAGTAAGACGATGATACACTTTGACTGGACATCCCCTATAGATACATCTAGCTATAACTGATTCTCCAACTAGAGTGTATACTTCAAAAGGTTCACACAACTTTTCTGGTTCTATCCCAAATTTCTTAGCCATATATGGAGTTACATAAGATAGGGTGGATCCCAGATCTATAAGAGCTTAGACATCAAAAGTGAATATAGTTAGCGTACCTGTGACAACATCTCCCCGAGCCTCCGTATCCTGACGGTCTGCCAGGGCATACAAGCGATTTCGACCACCGCCTGCATTACTAGACTTTGTTGCACCACGCCCTTGCTGGGCCTGAGAGTTATGAGGGGTTGCTGAATTAGTGGACTCAGGTACATTGCCTACATTGTTCTTCCTTGCTGATGGACAGTCCCTCAAGAAGTAGCCCTGTTGACCCCACCCAAAGCAACCATTTGTGCCCAAGAAACACACCCCTGGATGCTTCTTACCACACGTGTTGCAAGTAGGGTACTCAAGGCCTCTATAGCCCACACTAGTATGTGACTGTGAGCCTGCTGCTCTGAAATTTTGGCTTTTCTTGTTAAACTTGGACCTCTGAACTGGTGCACTAGCTGAATATGGAGCAAGTCCTGATTTTGATTTCTTGAAGAACTGGCGATTGCCTCCTGCCTAAGATCCCCCATGGCTGAAATTTTCCTGCATACTTAGCTCTCTTGTTGAATTCCCTGTCCTCTCTGTAGCCGCTCTTCTTCCTTCAACTTGTCTTCGTTCCCTTGAACAAAGGAAACCATCTTAGTGATGATCATGTCATTATTCTGAGCAGCTATATTAGCATCAGCAAACAAGTCATCTGAAAGCCCCAAAACAAACCGCCTAACTCTGGCCCTCATATCACGTACCATTTTCGGAGCATACCTAGCTAGAGAGACGAACTTGAGGTAGTACTCATTCACACTCATATCATTCTGTTTGAGTCTCTCAAATTCCAAATCCTTAGCTTCCAAGACCTCAATGGGTAGAAAATGCTCAAGAAACGCATCTGCAAACTCCTTCCAAGTTGCAGAAGCCGCATCCTCCCCTCGGGACTCTTCCCATGTTTCATACCAAGTGGGATACATCCTTTAGAAGGTACGCAGCAAGCTCTGCCACCTCAGTGTCTGTAGCATGCATCACTCGAAATATCTTTTGAACCTCATCAATAAAGTTTTGTGGATCCTCATCTTTTTTGACCCTGTGAAGACCGGAGGTTTCATGTTGAGGAATTCCCTGGACCTGGAATTACCCGTCTCATGAACAACACTTGTCCCTGCCTTTGAGCCTGAGTGGAAACAATCTGGGTGAGCAACTGGATAGCTCCCCTGACATCCATGTATGAAGAACTGGGCACTGAGCCCGATGCAACCCCCTGGGACATAGTGTCCTCCTCTTGGGCAACATTAGTCGTAGCCCCCTAGCTAGTAGCTGAGGCCCTCCTGATGTACTTTTTTTTTGCACGCATTTTTCTGAAAAGCGCAATTTTGCACGAGTTAGAAATATTCCTGAAAGCATAGCTCTAACTGCACGATCTAAAGTACGAAAGAAATGGAACAATCCTATATGTCTTGGTGGTCAACTGTTTATACGGGTGGCGCGCACACACACATAAAAGTGATCCCACTAGACACACCATCATAGATTCCTTAGGACTCTTGAACCTAGGCTCTGATACCAAGCTTTTTCACGCCCCGAACCATGGCCTGGGCATAACACGGCACTCGGTGCCTGACTATATGTGATCGAGCGAACCAACTGTATGGCTGGACCAACATTTTGTATAACTGTAAGCTAGATATAAATATACAACCTGATGATCTGCTAATGAGTCTGACTGAAATATCATAGATACAGAAAATACTGAAAAGTCTGCAAGTATAAGCGAGTAGCCGACAAGGCTAACACATAAAATCCTGTTAACATCTGACTAACTGAACTATAGTCTACGAAGCCTCTAACGAATATTGAGATGCTAACTGTTTACCGAGACAAGGTCCCCGGTATACCTTATTAACTGAAAGTACTATAATGATGGAAAAAGGGAGGGATAACGCCCCAAAAGACTGGGGCTCACCAACAGCTTATACGAAATGTCCTAACGAGAAGAGTCGTCAACCTATAAATTGTTACCTGCATCACGAGATGCAGGCCCCGGGCAAAAAGGGACGTCAGTACATTTGAATTGCACTGGTATGTAAAACAACTGAAGGAAAGAACTGTAAATACTGACACTGAAACTGATAACTGATAACTGAACTGAACATAGGAAGTAAGGTTACGAATACTCCCTCTCCCTCTTCTGAATGAAGAACAACCTATTTATTTGATAAACTACGGCCTCAGGCCCAATATATATATATATATACACACCCACACAAGCTACGGCCTCCGGCCTAAGTATACGTATACATAACTACGACCTCAGGACCAATGATGCATAAAGCATAAACTACGGCCTCAGGCCCAAATACAGGTGTTCAACATTCAGGAACTTAGAATCAGGAACTGAGAATCATATTGAAATACATGATGCTGAAATACTGAACCATACTGAGTTACGTGATACTAGAATAATGAATATGACTAGACTGAGATACTTACTCATAATAAGTTGATTTGTCATAACTGAAACTCATCGAATATCAAATGATTATGAAACTGTGTCATCTAAAGAATAGAAGTTCTAATACTATTCATGGAACTATGCATAATTACTTTCTGAGGAAACTCGTAATAGTCATAATGAATGGGATGTAGGGAGAATCATAGATATTCCCAAACGTAAAGAGTTAGCCTCACATACCTTAACTTCCTGCTCTTGAGTGTAATACAACGTTTGTGAACCCTTTCAACTTTAATCTATAGCAATATAAGTCAAAGAGATTCCATATTAGCTATGATACTCATGTTTTGGTAACATAAGCATTTTATCAAACACTTGGTGGGAATAAAAGCTTCACAGTCCTTATTAATGGTGTCTCTATACCTAATACCCCATTCTCTTGCTCCTAGATAAATTCTAAAGTCTCAAATGGTTATAATCAACATTACTCTTTATCACCCATAAGGTAAACAACACCCTTAACCAATGATCAACAATCAGAACACCAAACTTATAACTGTTCATGTTTTTCTATCAAACCCATCAACTCATATCTCATGAACTAGAGTCTATAATTATTAAACCAATGTTAGAATCAATTATAGGGTGAAGACATTGCCTCTTTGAAGTTCAATCCCCTTGAATTCGAGTTCTAGGGTTCCTTCTCTCAACAATGATTTCCCAATCGAATATCTAATGATATGGAGGGTTTAACCATGTTAATAAGATGTTGAGAAATTAAAATTAACTTAGAATCACCATTAGAACTTACCTTGGGTGGTGGAGGGACCCTTAAGGAGTTAGGTTTTTGAGAGCTTTCCTTTCTAGAGCAAGTTTTTATGTTTTGGGGATGTAGGGGACGAAGTAGGGATTTAAAATGACTTTCCAAGTGCGCTCCCGCTCACCTGTAGGCCTGACCGCACAAAATGGCAGGAACACTGCCACATGTGCACAACCGCGTCCGGGCCGCACGCGGGGCGCGCATATTGCACAGTGTTCTTTAAAACGCATATAACGTTTTGCACAAAGATCTGTTTGGGTTCCACAATATATCGTTGGAAAGATAATTCAAAGGCCTAAAACTTTCATGCTTTGCGTTTTCCCAAATAACTTACACTTTTTTCATTAAACCTCCTGCAAGATTGACCTTTTGTAAACTTCGTAGATTTTATCGAATCTTGTATACCTCACTCTTCGTCTTGATTCTAAAATAAATATTTCCACCCATACTCATAATAATAGAACTTCACATGTTCAAAAACCTTACTATTCATTTAACACATTCATACCTAAGCCGAATTTACGGGGTATTACAATAAAAGTGTTAGTAGACTTTGCACAGGAGTTGATCCATTAAGCGTAAAAATTTAGGTTCCTAATATAGTTTTAATGATCTCATTTACTTTGTTGTCCCTCTACCACGTGTATTGCTATGTGAAAATTTGTATTAATTTTACGTTACAATACTTTCAAAGCTGTGTGGTTCTCATGTTTTAAATAGTGTATCCGAATGCCTTGGTGTAATAGTAATTGATTACTTTCCAGATTTATTTCTTTAGCCTTTGTCTCGTTGAATTTTATAATATGTCAGGCATTTAGCAATTCAAACTAACATGTTCTGTTCCTTCCTTTTCTTTTAAGCTCGTTTAAGTAAGCATGCATTAGTAGACATATAAATGGACTAATATAACTAATCACTTAAGTCATATAGGTTAGTAGTAATTATTAGTTTAACCCAATAATCCCCATATAGTTTAAAATTTGGCCGGGAATCACATTTGTAGACCTTGAAGAGTGCCTAACACCTTCTCTTCGAGGTAATTTGAATCTTTACCCGATCTTTGGTAATACAGATTAGTTCTAATCAGAGTTATTTGCAAATAGGTGCTCTAACGCACTGACGACTCTTTTCTTTTAATACCCGTTTAAAAGAGTTGTCACATGTCGAAGGCCGCTTTCGCGAGAAAATAGGGCGCAGCAGGTATGACCTGACTTTTTACAGTAAGCACAGATACCAGTAGCCTTCTTTGTGTTGGGAAATCCCTTGTGTCCTTTATGGTCCTTGAATCTTTTGAAGTTTGCCGCCTGATTGTTAGCATTGAAAGAAACTGAATCCCAGGATAAGCTGGTGTAGCATGAATTTCTCTTTGTTTTTCATCATGAATGACTAGAAAATAAGCTTGTCCTTTAGATGGTAAAGGGGAAGATAGGAGTATGTTGCTTCTTACCCCAATGAATGTGTCATTTAGACCTATTAGAAATTGTAGAAGCCTTTCATCTTGACATACTTTTTGTGATTTAGCCTTAGCTCCGCACTCACAATTACATACACAAGCAGAGAATGTATTAAGTGCATCAAGTTCATCCCATAGGCTTTTCATCTTAGTGAAGTAAGTAGACACACTTGTATTGCCTTGCACCACATCACTAAGTTTCTTTTTGCAATTAAAATAGCTTTGCTCCATTTGTCTGACCAAATTTGTCCTCCAGGTCACTCCACAGGTCTTTTGCACTTTAAGAATAGAGCACACTTTTCGCTATTTCATTTTACAAGGAGTTCAACAGCCAAGAAAGGACCAGGGACGGCCCGTCCATAAAGCAGGTAAAGCAACTGCTTTAGGCCCCATATTTGTTGAGACCCCATTTTTTTCGCCTAATAAGCTATATATAAAAAAATTATTTTAAAAGTTAAGTTAAGTGAAAAAGTTTGATTTCTTTATTTAACAAATAAACAGATGAAGGATTTGCAACTGCTTTGATTTCTGCCAGGGAAATTGCATTTGAAATTAATATCGAACCCGAATTCATAAGAAACATGTAATATATAGGAAGAAACAATGTTAATAGTGAAATCTCAAAATCTCTCGATGAGTTCTTTAGAGTTGATTACTTTTTAT
Organism: Nicotiana paniculata; assembly: GCA_005239505.1. Taxonomy (NCBI): domain Eukaryota; kingdom Viridiplantae; phylum Streptophyta; class Magnoliopsida; order Solanales; family Solanaceae; genus Nicotiana; species Nicotiana paniculata. The sequence continues at coordinate 60,695 of ML337328.1, read as the reverse complement.
ACATACTCCCTCTGGTCCACAATAAATGACTTTTTAATCTTTCTTGTGCCCCTTAAGAAAATACTGACTCCTAGAACAAAATATATTTTGACTAAATTATCCTTAATTAAAATTTATATGTTGTTAACTTGACACATTGAGATATGTAAATAAGGGTAAATTTTGAAAAAATAGAGTTAAATCCTACTCGATTATATAAAAGGACACTTATTTTGGACCAAAATAAAAGCCAAAAAAGTCACTTATTATGGACCGAAGAGAGTAGTAGATAAGGTTATTTTTTCACTTTAAAATAGATTTAAACAATTAGAGGCATATGAAAATATTTTATTTTCTATTTAGCGGTAAAAACTGAGATCACTAGATGATGGAAATTTAGAAAAATATTGCCTTCATCTGGAATGCCCCTTAAATCATAATAATCAATCCGATATTGATAGTTTAGATTTATTTTCTGAATTAAAAATATTAAAAAAAATATTACAGTTAGAAGATAACAATTTTATTGATATATTCAATCAAATAAAAAGATCTAATTAAGTTTCAAATGCCTATATTACTTATAGAATAATGTTAGTAACTCTTATTACCGTTGCTTCAACGAAAAAAAGTTTTTCAAAATTAAAATTGATAAAACCTTACCTAAGATCAACAATGTCTCAAAGATATTAAATGAATTAGCTATATTGTCAATTGAGAAAGACTTAATAGGAGAAATTGATTATAAAAAATTAATAATAACATTGCATCTAAAAAAAATTAGAAAAATAGACTTCAAATAAAAATAAAATATTTTTTATTAATAAAAAAGTTAAGGCCCCTCATAAAGTTTGGTTTTAGGCCACGAAATTGGTCGGCCGCCCCTGAAAAGGACCATATCATTGCTACGAGCCCAAGCTTTCTGCATTCCAGAATCTGCCCCAGGGATAACTAGGGATGCATCAATGAACCCTAGTTTGTTCTTAGTAGAGAGAACAATTACAACAGCTCTCCTCCAACCTCCATATCCTTTGCCATCGAAAACTGAAGAAACAAAATTCATCCCTGGATTCTGTTGGATGAATGTAATAAGGATGAGCTCAGTCAACAATCCCTGCTGCAGGAGAAGCTGTAGATGCAGCAACTCGAAGAGTGGAAGAAAAATTCTCAGGGATTTCAGTAGAACCCATTGCTGAGTGAATGAAGAAAGGAAAATGATGAAGATTATGTGATAGATTTTGAATTGTTCAGGAGCAGATTACACCTGCTCTGTTCAGGAGAAGATTTGTATTGAATGAATTTGCTGTTGTACAGTGTTGATATATATATACAAGAAAAAGAGGAATCTAGGGTAAAAACAGAAAGGTCAAGTGGCTCTCTACTATTGACTACTCTATAACTAATTTTATTCTTTATAACTGAATAATAGATAAATACATGGAATAAATAATTACAATTACAGGGTGTAATGTATCCTAATCTTCTAGAAGAGCAGACCTTCAGCTACTTCCAATATTAAGCGGGGCATTTGTATCTATACCCGTTTTTATGCCACGTTTTAACTTTTTTCCGCTTTTCAAAAAAAATTGCAAGTGTATCCGCTTTTTCGCATAACTTCAGCATACGGGGCTGAAGTAGCAAAGGCAATCATGCAAAACTTCAGCATTCTAGTAGACGGGCCTGAAGTAGCAAGTGTGCTGAAGTTTTTGTTTGTAATTGATGAACTTAAGCATAGTAGCTGAAGTTTTGTTCTCTATTTGCTGAAGTTTTTGTTTAACTTGTGCACGTCTTAACGCAAAGCTTTTGTTTGTAATTGCTGAAGTTTTTGTTTTTGTAACTGGCGAACTTCAGCTCTAGAGCTGAAGTTTTTATTTTAACTGGCGAACTTCAGCTCTAGAGCTAAAGTTTTTGTTTTTGTAACTGGCGAACTTCAGCTCTAGAACTGAAGTTTTTGTTTTGTAACTGGCGAACTTCAGCTCTGCTCTAGAGCTGAAGTTTTTGTTTTGTAACTGGCGAAATTTNTATATTTATCAGATTATTTAAAAATAAATTATAAATAATTATGTAAGTAGTAGACATAGAGCTGAAGTTTTTGTTTTGTAACTGGCTAAACTCAGCTTTAGAGCTGAAGTTTTTGTCTACTAACTTACGTAATTATTTATAATTTATTTTTAAATAATCTGATAAATATATTTATGACAATCATCTCATGAACTGAAGTTCCATAGCAGCATCAACAACAGCAGAAGAAAGAAGAAGAATAAGAAGAAGAAAGAAGAAGAAGAAGAAGAAGAAGAAGAAGAAGAAGAAGAAGAAGAAGAAGAAGAAGAAGAAAACGAAGGAGGAGAAGGAGGAGGAGAAATGGGGCTGAAGTTATTTAAAAAGTGGGTACAAGTTAAAAGTTTAAAAAAAAATTGATATAGGTTAAATGGGGTCGACCAAATAGGGCGCCCCGTGCAATTTTTACATATTAAGCCCAATAAATATAGGCCCAATAGAAAATACAGCTCAAATCTTTTTTACAATCCAACATTTCAATAAAGATCAATTTCGGACATAACACACCTTAATAACTCAAACCTTAGCCACTCCATCTCTATCTCTCTGAAATTAGGTTAACACCAACATAAATAGTCAATTTTTTAAATAGATTAACTCCATAGTGTTTAACAATATTCATAAGATTTCACGTATACTAAGTGGTCATACAATATATTTAAGCAACATTCCACGGAGAAATGTTGCCTTTAACTTTTATATAATGTAATTTTGTTTATCAAGTATCAATTTAAACTACAGATAGTTAATTTAAAATATTACGCTAGAACTAGTAATCTGAAAAAGGGATAAATAATCGACAAAAAATCATTGATAATGCAAAGATCTTTTACATGTCGGTCGATTAATATAAACTGATTTTGTTTGTTTCTTTTGGTTTCTGTTCTTTGACTTTTGTCCAGAGATAAATAGGTCTCATTCGGTCGAATTGANAACCCCTCCAAAAGAAAAAAAAACAGAATCGATAACAACTGAAGATTTGACCAAACAAACAAGCAATTAGAGATATTTTTTTTCACGCCCCAAATTATTTAAAAAAAATAATAGAATTTCCCAAGTATTTCATAAGAGAGAAAGGAATACAAGAATTTACCACAATATCGAAGGAAGCTTATGGATTCAAGAAATTATGTTTTCATGACTAACGAAGGAAAGTCCAGTACCATGAATTGTTTACAATTAAAGAAGTGTTAGAATGGACATTGCTCTTTTAGAGTTTTAAACTTAAAAGTCACAAAATAAATAAAATAAATTATGACTCTTGTGCAAAACCATCCATCACTCATTTGTATTTACCGCCATAGAAAATGAATACTACATGTTCATCTTATCAATGATTTTGGAGTGAGATAAATAAATTGATTAATTTTTACTTTACTAAATAGTATATAATTATTGAGCATAAATATAAAAACGCTAAAAATGAACTTTTTTTGTCCATTTGGTTTTCGGACAGCAAAGACCCACAAAGACACATTTGTATTGTAAAAAATTAGAGTTTTTTACCCAAATATCAGGTCATATTAATTGTTTACTTTTTCTAGTCATATATGTAGATTATACATTTATTATACATAATTATACACACGTAATACATAAAATATGCATATATTATATACGGCAAACGGTTTGATCTGCCCCTCTACTATTATCAATAGTTTAAATAAACCCTCCGTTATACTATTAGAGCATTAAAACCTCTGATGTTATACTATTAAACACAAATACCCTTATTTTAACAGATGGGCCACGTGGCAACACCAAAATCATCTGGTTAGATTTAATATAGGTCTGACCCAACTCATTACCCAACCCGACCCTAAAATACTAGACCCTTCACCTACTCATTAAACTTAATTTATTTCACTGTCATGTATAGAAGTTAATTAATTAAACTCAATTTCTCTTTGCTTTCTTCTTTCAATCCCTCTTCTATTTTTTGTTTCTAAACTGAGAAATTGGAAGTATTGCCAGGACTATTTCAATCCTTGCTATATGAAGCAGTTGGAAAGAAAGTGAACCAAGTGAACGGAGTTGTGGGACTATTATGGACTGGAAATTGGCACGTTTGTCAAGCGACGGTAGAGACCATCCTCCACGGCGGCACGTTAAGCCCGATACCGGAGTTATTCGGTAAGTCACCAGAAGTTGATGAGGAATCTGAGTGCACAAACATGTTTAAGCTTCAAAATCACAAACAAAATACACTATCGAAGATGCAAAAGCGATGTCGTTCTTCAGACGAAGCAGCATCAAAAGTGTTGCAGTTCGAAAATCTTGATCTCAGTTTATTAACACGAGGTTTTCAGAGTGAAATCGTGCGGCCTAGAACTCCGTCAAGAAATTCAGATGAATCTGTAACAACTACGTGTTTCGAGAGTAGTCTTGGAGATCATCAAGAAAAACAACCAAAACTTATGAGCTTGTTCACTTAGGTAATTAGCTTTTTGAGTAATTTAATAATGTCTAGTGAATGGGTTCGGATAAATCCCTTCTGGCCCTGCCCATGCACATTAGACCTTATCGAAGGTTATTTATTTCTGTTACAGATCAATCTTAGATTCAAATAGTGATCCTCAGAGAAGTAAAATGCAAAAACATTATTTTATTTGCAAGTTCTGCGCAACCATAGATCAAATAAGAAAATAAGCTTACAGAAGTTGTGCCTGTCTCAAGCTGCCAAATTCTTCTCGTTGATTTTAAGCACAATGGGGTAATAGAGTTAGAAGCATCTCATTGTTCATGTACATAACTACACTGGTACCATAATTCCCTCCCTTATAATTCTTGAAATTTCTATTGAGATATTGCTTTAATCATATGTAACATTGTTAGTTAGCATTTTGTTAAGTGTTAGCTTATGGTGCTGGTGTTATGTGTTAGTTTGTTAGTTAGTATGTTAGTATGTTAAGTGCCTTCACATGTGGCCCTCACGTGCAGTGTATATATGTATCTTTTGTGCAGATAATATTTTAGTCAATGAATTCATTATCCTCTTATTCTCTCTCTCCTTCGAGAAGCTTCTAGGGTTCCACCATTGAAGCTCAAGCTTGAGCTCCACCAATGCTCTTCACTTCTCCATCTTTACATTGTATCAGAGCACAATAGTCAACTTACTATTGTCCTTGATTTCTCTCTCAATTGAGTTATAAAGCTAACATCACAATTTCAATCGAGTTTGCAAGTTTTTCCCCAATTTTTTCGATCCGACATTTCTTCTTCTCTATTCAATTTTTCGTTCTTAATTACCAAGCTTTCCTGCTTTGAGCTATGGCTATCCCTGATCCAAATAATGATTCTGGAGTTGAATCGAGCAGCTTTACTTCCATCACCGGCATCGACTCTGAAATTAATTTGAGTTGTCCATTCTACATGCACCCGTCGGATAATCCTGGTGCAATGTTAGTGACAACTCCGTTAAATGGCATCCGGTACAGATCCTGGAGGAGAAGTGTTCTTAGAGCTCTCTCAATAAGAAAAAGAGAGGTTTTGTCACTTGAGAGTATAAACGCTCAGACCTAGATTCCTCACAATTCCGTTAGTGGGAGAGGTGCAATGATATGGTAACCTCTTGGATCCTAAATTCTCTATGCAAAGATATTGCTGATAGTGTCGAATATGCTAGTAATGCTTTTGAGCTGTGGAGATAGTTAGAGGACAGGTACGACCAGACTAATGGCACCAAATTATACCAAATCCAAAAGAAAATCAACGATTTAACTCAAGGTATCCTTGACATTACTGGATATTATACAAAGATGAAGAAACTTTGGGAGGAATTGAACATGATAAATGCCAAATCACAGTGTACTTGCCAATGTACCTCTGGGGCTAAGGAAAATATGCACAAATCTGAGCAAGACAGAAGACTCTTCCAATTTCTCATGGGATTGAACGAGGTATACACCATAGTGCGGGGCAGTATACTCATGATGAATCCCTTACCTTTTATGGCACAAGCCTTCTCTTTGCTCATTCAGGAGGAAAAGCAAAGCTAAGTGAAACCACACAAGCAGCTCGTGATGAAATCTATCTTTCTAAATTCCAATGTTCCTGCACATAACGGCTTAAACAGGGCACCTATTCATAACAATAACTTCAGAACTAATTACTCCCCAAATAACTACTCCTCTACTAGCAGACCTCGTCCTTTTTGTGATCACTACAAGCGTGCTGGTCATACCAAATACAAATGCTTCAAACTCCACGGTTATCCTCAAGACTTCAATCATAATCCTAAGTACGACAAATGCAAGAAAACTACAGCAAATTTACATAGCACTCCAATTGATACTTTTCCTGTGAATGGTGAGGAAATGATGTCCCAAAGCAGCAACTCCAATGTCAGTCTCACTAAAGAGAAATATGGACAATTGGTGTCTTTACTCCAGCACTTTCAGACTAGCTCTGCTGGAGATAACTCAGACAACAACACCACTGGTGGAAATGTGAATTTTGCAGGTATTCTAGCTTGCTTTGTATCTGTTCTCTCTGTTGATTTTGGATTACTTTCATGTAAATGATTTAAGTCAAGAGCTGACATTTGGATTCAAGATTCAGGGGCTTCTAATCATATGACCTTCAAAAAATCCTTGCTTACTCACATTAAAACTTTAGTGTATCATATGCTAATCACTTTACCAAACGGCTATAGAGTTAAAGTCACTGAAATTGGAACAGTTACTCTTGCACCAAACATTATTCTGCATAGAGTTCTTTATGTCCCTTCTTTCAAATACAACCTTATTTCAATACATTCTTTAGCTTCTCAGTTTAAAGGTCTGGTAGCCTTTTCTGACTTTCTATGTCTACTGCAGGCCCCTTCAATGAAGAGGCCTCTAGAGATTAGTAAGGTCAAGGATGGCTTATACCTCCTATGTCCAAGTTGTTTGAAGAATTCCTGCTCCACTTCACCTATCTCTTTGTCTTTTTCAGATCCTGTTTTGTCTAAGACCTCTGATGTAAATAGCTTGCACTGTCAACATTCTGATTCACCTGTAAATGTTTCTACTTGCAATTCATATTCGCCTGTAAATGATTTCATTGGTAATAAAACTCAGTGCTTTTCATCACATTCTTTCTTGTCTAATATGAATCAAGCTGACTTACTGTGGCATTATAGATTGGGACATGTCCCTTTTGTCAAGATGAGTGAGATATCATCCATTCCTATTCAATTCTCAACCAAACAACCTTTTCTCTGCTCTATTTGTCCCATGGCTAGGCAACCTAGACTTGCATTCCCCCACAGAACTAGTACCACAACTTCTCTTTTTGAATCCTTCATGTGGACCTCTGGAGACCCTACCATGTCTCCACTCATGAAAAATATAAATACTTTCTCACCCTAGTAGATGATCATAATAGGGCCACCTAGACCCACCTCTTGACCAATAATAGCAATACATTGTAAGTTATCAAAGGATTCATATCATTGGTTGAAACTCACTTCAAAGTACCTTAGGTCAGACAATGATTCAGAGTTTATAAATACAAAATCCTCATCCGTATTTCATTCAAAAGGGATTATTCATCAAAGAACATGTCCCTACACTCCTCAACAAAATGGGGTCGTAGAAAGAAAATATAGGTACATTTTGGAGACTTCCAGGGCACTCCTATTCCAGTCCAAGTTACCCTTGCATTATTGGGATGAGTGTGTATTGTCTGCCACTCATATTATAAACAGACTCCCCACTACTTATCTAAAAAAACAAATGTCCAATTGAATTCCTTTATAACAAAAAACCAACCTATTCCCACTTAAGAAGTTTTGGTTGCCTATGTTTTTCCACTACACCCAAGATTCATAGAGATAAATTTGAACCTAGGACCACTCCCCATGTCTATGTGGCATATCCTTATGAGACAAAAGGGTACAAAGTTCTCAATTTGGCCACTAAGAAGATTCATGTTTCCAGGGATGTAACTTTCCATTTTATCTCACTCCTCCTCTCACCTTCCTTCAGTTCTTGATTCCTCTTCTCCTACAGAGCACGCACCACTCACTGAGGCACATTCTGATACTCATACCTCTCAACCATCAACAGGTACTGATGATGTCTCCACTATAGTCTTACTTGTAGACAACTCAGCTGTACATTCTCCTAGTAACTCATCACAAGTTATTCCTTCCACCTTTAACTGATGTCAACCAAATACCTAGAAGGTCTACTAGAGCACATCACCTACCTGTGAATTTGAAAGATTATGTATGTTCCATGCCTAACCTACACCCTGATAAACATCCTACATCTGTTTCAACATCTTCTGGATCCACATCCACTTCAGACTCTCATTTCTCTCTTAATGCTCTTTTCTCTAAACACCACAATGTTTCCTTCACCTCCTTAGTTCATGATAGTCACCATCTTGTGAAAAGTATTTGTCATTGTTAGTGAGCCAAATTCTTATGAGGAAGAAGCTTTGGACCCTTCTTGGAAAGCAGCCATGACATTAGAGTTTGAGTCACTCCATGCCAATCACACTTGGGACTTAGTTCCTTTGCCTATAGGGAAGAAACTAATAGGCTGTAGATGGGTGTATAAAATCAAGCGCAAAGCTGATGGTAGTATTGAGAGGTTCAAGGACAGGTTGGTGGTGAAAGTATATACTCAACAGGCTGGTATTGACTACACTGAGACCTCCTCACCAGTTGTGAAAATGACCACTATCAAGGCACTCATAGAAACTACAATAAAGAAACATTGGGGAATCTTTCAACTTGATGTAAATAATGCCTTCCTTCATGGAGATCTCCCTGAGGAAGTATATATGGATTTACCTCCTGGATTATTAGTTGATGCACCTCGACTAGTGGGTAAACTGAAGAAATCACTATATGGCTTGAAACAGGCCAGTCGACAATGGTATGCTAAACTAGTTGAGGCTCTATGCTCCAAAGGATAGGTTCACTCCCTTAATGACTGTCGCGCCCCCTTTTTCCTCGCGAAATCGGGTTTCGACATTCATTTGGGACAACTCCCTTCCTTTTAGGAGAGGGGTATGTAAAGTGAAGAGTCGCCAGCTAACGGATTTATGGTGCGTTAGGGCACCTAATGCAAGTAACTCATGAAAATTGGTCTATGTTACTAGATATTGGGTAAGGGCTTGAAATTACCTTGAGGGGAAGGTGTTAGGCACCCCTCGAGGTCGACAGTGGTGGGTCCCAGCCAAATTTACTTAGTAAATTAGTCATATAACAGATAAACAGTCTAAGCACACATATGTAAGTAAGATGAAAAGAATTTTAAAAAATAGGCTGTCTGAGCACACATATGTAAACAAGATAAAGGAGTCCTAAGTTATTAGCCTATAGGATCACATTGGTACAATGCCCGGTAATCCTTCCTCAATTAGAGGGGTTACACGTGACATTAGCGCACGGGTCATCATATCCTTTTACTACCCAATTACCCCCCCCCCCAGCGGTTATAAGCGATTTTAATTAAACGTGCTCTAGGCGTGCATTACCCGTCCCTTTTCTTACGTCCATGGAGGTGTTTAAGACCTCTAATTAAGGTGTTTAAAATCTAAATGACAAGCAAAAACAGATAGGACATTCACGTAAAGAACAATTAAAGACTCACTTTTGCCTCCTCAAATATGCAGACAGTAGCACGTCCCAAAAATAGGATTTCAGACATTTCAAAGTCCTAAAACAGTATATCTATGTGAGCATGAAAACAGACTGTATGCAACATCTATTAAAGTGAGGCAGTGGATACCTAATTAGTTTGCCTACTGATTTTAGGACTTGATGAATCTGGGAAGTTCACAAATAATTAAACAAAGCACAATTTTACTATTTTTTATAAGGCCTTAATTACCTACAGGCTTGCCTAGTTGTGGCTCAGAGATACCCTATAACATGCTGTCTAAAAATGCAAACAGAATTTTGGAAATTGACTAAAGAAAAGCAAACAGTTTGAGTTTTAATGCATCCTATAAACATGCTTGTCTAGGTGCTGAAATTGCTTTTAAACATCCTTATAGACAGGACGATTACTGATTTAGGCGATGTAGACATGGATTAAAGCGAATGTAAACACAGTCCTAAAGCAGGATTTCTAATGCACATAAAGAATTGACATTTTATTAGGCAAAATTACAACAGTAACTTAATAACATGATTTCTAGGTGATCATGATTATGCAGAAGCAGAATTTAGTGATAATGAAGTACTAAGCTACAACATGTTTTCAATACACAAAACCAGTAAAACGTAATTATCCTAAGACTGGGTTTCTAATGAAAATAACACAATTGTCCTACAACATGATCTCTAATGTAAGTAACATAACATAGGTCTAAGGGCATGATTTCTACTACAAATAATCATCGTATAAACCTAAAGCATGATTTCTACCCAATTTCCCCACAGAAGTCATATAAGAATCCCTCCCCTTTCACTAATTTCCCCAATATCCGTTTACAAAGATAATTATTACAAACCAGAATTGAATGAGTTACATAAATAAATATAAGCTATACTATAGGGAGCCTGCAGATAGGCCCAAAGTAAACCTGGAGACACCAGTTCTTCAAAGCAGTCTTAGATACCAAGAATTTCATAGCCAAATAGGGTGTCCTGTTGTGTCAAAGTTCCCTAAGGACCTCAGGGATCTCGGGAAATGCTCACACCAAGATCCTTTGAATAGGGAAGTGATTATGTGCAGTGTGGAGAAGGCCAGCCCTAGTGTGCCAGAGTTCGGAGGAATCTCAGAGATTCCTAGGCAGTACACACACTGGTAGGGCAGAACTTAAGAATCTAAGAGTAGAGGTGAGAGTGCTAGACATAGTTTGAAAGAACTTGTTAAAGAAAGTGTAGAGATAACACTTTTAGGAGTGAAAAGGTATTCAGAAATAAAAACAATTTTAGGAAAACGCCAAGAGTGAATTACAGTTTTGAAATCAATTTTAAAAGAACAAAGATTCAACATACAACCACAAAAATCCAGAGTGCTCAGACTCACAACCATTCAGTAATCATTTTAAAAAACAAGGGGTCAAGGGTTTGGGAACATAGAGAGCTTCACATCAGAAACACATGAACTGGTTCTAAGGGGAGCATATGGAACAACAACTGTACAGAACAACTAGGAGTCTACTGACTCAAGGACTTGACAAGTTAGTCATGGTAAAAGGTAATTAAAACATAGAGACATAGCGTGGGAATAGTCATGTTGAAGACAGGGGTGCATTAGTCATACCAATTAGGATCAATCAAATACATTAGAAGTCTAAGACACTAACATGAGCATACTAGTTGAGGGGAGTAAACAGGAACTGAACAAGCATGCAAACAAGACAACTGAGATCTAGGCATGCTCGATTAAACATTTGAACTGGAGAGGCCAAAACTTAAACATACTGGCTAAAGAAATAAATCGGAAGACAACTAAATACACAGCCAATTAACTAGTGCAGGAGTAGGCATGTGTTTACACAAAGGAACACATAAAGTTGAGTTTCAGAATTGAACTAGAGACATACCAGTTAAGGAAACAAAATGCAGAATGTAAAGCAAGTAGAGTTCCACTGTATAGCCTTGGCTTTCAGCCGGCTAGACCAACAGTTAGCACAAGTAGCAGAGAAAAAAGAGAGAATTTGAGAGTGTGTGCGTATTCTGAACTATTGTTCGTGTGTTTGAGAGGCAGAATAAGAGAGTATATATGTCACGACCCGAATTTCCCACCGTCGGGACCGTGATGGCGTCTAACATTGAACCCCCTAGGCAAGCCAACGTTAATGTTTATTTAACTTATTCATTTATTTTTAACAGATAACAGGTGATGTACAAATCAGCAGTAATAAAAGTGCGAAAGAAAACAAAGTCTAACAACTTGATTAAATGCCATAACGAAATTCATAATACTAAACCCAGAATTTGGTGTCACAACTTCACGGACTGTCTATGAACGCTACATATAAGGTTCTGAACAAAATAAATACATCTGTCTCAGAATAAGGAATAACAGATTGGAAAATAAAGCAGGAGGGGACGCCAAGGCCTGCGGACGCCTGCAGGACTACCTCGGAATCTCCAATGGACTGAAGGCAGCCTCCTCACTCTAAGGTCCGTAGGGTCCTGCACTGGGATTTGCACGAAAGTGCAGAGTCTAGAATTAGTACAACCGACCCCATGTACTGAGTAAGTGTCGAGCCTAACGTCGACGAAGTAGTGACGAGGCTAGGACACGACAACCAACTAAACTTGTGAAGTTTAATCATATACGGAGAAAATAATAACAATAAGAAATAAGCAGCTAAATACAAAGAAAGGGGAACATGCCGAGGGAACAAATATCAAATAATGGAAATAACGAAGTAAAGAATAAAATTAGATATCAATTTAAACAACAGAAGTAACAACACAAAAACAAGTGCACGGCATCACCCTTCGTGCTTTTACTCTCATCCTCACAATAAATCAATAGAAACGGCACGGCATCACCCTTCGTGCTTTTAAATTCATAAAATGGCACGACATCACCCTTCGTGCTTTTACTCTCATCCTCACAATATTATACACGGCATCACCCTTCGTGCTTTACACTTTTCCTCACCCAAACAAATCAATAACAGAAATCCGGCAAGGAAATCAACAATATAAAATAATAATAAGAACCACAACGTCCTGACAAGGGAGCCAATAGTAGAATCAATATCATCCCGATAAGGAAAATAGCTATAACCAATCTCACCTAGTTATTCAATTTCACGAAATAATTCTCAACTTGAACCAATACTCGACAATGATCAATACCAAGGAAAATTCTACCAACATGACTAATCATCAAATTAAACTCGAGTAATGTTTAATGCAAAATCACCTAAAGTTCAATATTTGATTCACGAGCATGCTTGACATCAATGTATAGATACTCGTCACCACACCTATACGTTGAACATATCACTATCGCGTAGCAAATAAGACACAATACCTATTCCCTCAAGCTAAGGTTAAGCTAAACACGTATCTCGAATTCCACGACCAAACTCAAGCCTCAATTACCGTTTTTCCTTAGAATTCGCCTCCAATTCGATTGTATCTAGACATAATTAGCTTAACAATATCAATAAATGCTAAATAATTCAACCCCAATGCTTAATTATGAGTTTTCTATCATTCTTCCCAAAAAGTCAAAAATCGACCCCGGGCCGGCTTGGTCAAAACACGAGGTTCGGACCAAAACCCGATCACACATTCACCCACGATCCCGAATATGTAGTTAGTTTCGGAATCCGACCCAAAATTGAGGTCTAAATTCCCAAATTTGTAAAATCCCTAATTTCTACCCTTCAAGAACAAGATTTAGGCCTAGAAATCTAATGGGTGTTAATAGAAAATGAAGAAAACGAGTTTAAGAACACAAACCTAGAACTTGGTGGTGAAATCCCCCTTCAAAAATAGCCCCTAAGCTTCCTTGGTTTTGAAAATATGAAGTTATGGTTAAAATTACGTTTTTCTACTGTTTTAAGTGCTGGGCGACAGTACTCAGTGCGTTCGGGTGAGGAGTTGTGCGTTCATGAAGGCTTAGCCATGCCCTGCCTTCGCGTTCGCGTATAAGGGGTGGCGTTCTCATAGATCTCCTAGATTCCTGGCC
>ML337328.1:0-47034 GCA_005239505.1 Nicotiana paniculata | reverse complement strand
CCCCCCCCCCCCCCATAACTATGTGTTCGCGTTTGACCAGGTGCGTTCGCGTAGAGTAATTTCCCAAAGCTCCGCGTTCGCACCCCAGGTCTATGCGTTCGCATAGAGAAAATCCCAGCCCCAGCCCCACTTACTCTTCGCGTTCTCTTACCACCCGTTCGCATAGAACAAATTTCCAGACACCAGAAATAGCATTCTCACCAGATTTTTCTAAGTCCAAACCACTCCGACACCTATCCGAAACTCACCCGAGCCCTCGGGTCTCCAAACCAAACATGTACACAACCTTAAAAACATCCTACGGACTTACTCGTGCGATCACATCGCCAAAATAACATCTTAAACAACGAATTTAGCATAAAAATCAAAGGAAAATCTCAAGAACTTTCAAAGTTTAAAATTTCACAATTACGTGTCCGAATCACGTCAAATGACCTCCGTTTCTTACCAAATTTTACAGGCATCACTCAAATACCATATTAAACCTGTACCGGGCTCCGGAACCAAAATACGAGCCCGATACCATCAATTTCAAATATAATCAAATTTCCAAAAACTCTTATAATTTCAGTAAAACAATTTTTTTCAAAACTTCATTTCTCAGGCTTGGGACCTCGGAATTCGATTCCGAGCATACGCCCAAGTCCCATATTTTTCTACGGACCCTCCAGGACCGTCAAATCACGGATCCAGGTCCGTTTACCCAAAATATTGACCGAAATCAACTTAAATTCAATTTTAAAGGCAAAATTAGCATTTTTCTCAGTTTTTCATATAAAAGCTTTTCGAATATACGCCCGACTGTGCACGCAAAACAAGGTGAGATAAAAGGAGGTTTATAAGGCCTCAGAACACAGTTTTGACTTATAAAATGAGAGATGAATTTTTGGGTCATCACATTCTCCACCTTTAAAACAAACGTTCGTCCTCGAACGGACATAGAAAAGTACCTGAATCGGGGAAAAGATGGGGATATCGGCTCCGCTTATCGGACTCAGACTCCTAGGTAGATGCCTCAGCAGGCTGACCTCTCCACTGAACACGAACCGAAGGATAACTCTTCGATCTCAACTGATGAATCTGCCGATCTAATATGGCTACCGACTCCTCCTCATAGGTCAAATCCTTGTCCAATTGGACACTGCTGAAGTCTAACACATGGGCTGGATCGCCGTGATACTTCCGAAGCATAGACACATGAAACACTGGACACAACTGATAAATTCGGTGGCAACGCAAGTCTGTAAGACACCTCTCCCACTCTATCAAGGATCTCAAAAGGACCGACGTACCCAGGGCTTAGCTTGCCCGTCTTCTCAAATCTTAGCACGCCCTTCATGGGCGACACCCGAAGCAACACCCGCTCTCCGACCATGAATGCCACATCACAAACTCTGCGGTCGGCATAACTTTTCTGCCTGGACTGAGCTGTACAAAGTCTATCCTGAATGATCTTAACCGTATCCAAGTCATCCTGCACTAAGTCTGTACCCAACAACCGAGCCTCTCCCGGATTAAACCATCCAATCGGCGACCGACACTGCCTACCATATAATGCCTCATAGGGAGCTATCTGAATGCTCGACTAATAGCTGTTGTTGTAGGCAAACTTAGCTAATGGCAAGAACTGATCCCAAGAACCTCCAAAGTCAATGACACAGGCTCGTAGCATATCCTCCAAAATTTGAATAGTACGCTCGGAACTGTCCGTCCGTCTGAGGATGAAATGTTGTGCTCAACTCAACCCTCGTGCCCAATTCACGCTGAATTGCCCTCCAGAAATGCGAGGTAAACTGCGTACACCATGAAGACAAACAATATCCCTAATGTATATCTCTACCAATCTCTCCAAAGAATATGAAACTGCCACAGGGATGAAATGTGTTGACTTAGTCAGCCTATCCACAATAGCCCATACTGCATCGAACTTCCTCTGAGTTCGTGGGAGCCCAACAATGAAATCCATGGTGATACGCTCCCACTTCCACTCAGGAATCTCAATCTACTGAAGCAATCCACCAGGCCTCCGGTGCTCGTACTTAACCTACTGAAAATTCAAACACCGATCTACATATGCCACAATATCCTTCTTCATCTTCCTCCACCAATAGTGCCGCCGCAAATCCTGATACATCTTTGCGACGCCCCGATGAATGGAGTACCAGGAACTATGGGCCTCCTCTAAAATCAACTCACGAAGTCCATCCACATTGGGCACACAAATACGACCCTGCATCCGTAAAACCCCATCGTCACCAACTGTAACTTGCTTGGCACCACCGTGACGCACCGTGTCCTTAAGGACACACAAATAAGGATTGTCATACTGCCGATCTCGAATACGATCAAATAACGAAGAGCGAGCAAATGTATAAGCTATAACACGGCCGAGCTTGGAAACATCCAATCTCATGAACCTATTGGCTAAATCTTGAACATCCAAAGTAAGTGGTCTCTTGCGAACAGGGATATATGCATGACTACCCATACTGGCTGACTTTCTACTCAAAGCATCGGCCACCACGTTGGCCTTCCCCGGATGATATAAGATGGTGATGTCATAGTATTTCAACAACTTCAACCATCTCCTCTACCTCAAATTCAACTCTTTTTGCTTGAACAAATATTGCAAACCCTTGTGATCCGTGTACACCTCACAGAACACGCCATACAGATAAATCCTTCAAATCTTCAGCGCGTGGACAATGGCTGTTAACTCAAAATCATGCACTGGATAATTCTTCTCGTTGATCTTCAACTGACGTGAAGCATATGCAATAACCTTGCCATCCTGCATCAACACTGCACCAAGTTCAACCCGAGATGCATCACAATACAAAGTATATGGCCCTGAACCTGTGGGCAAAACCAACACTGGCGCTGTAGTCAAAGTTGTCTTGAGCTTCTGGAAGCTCGCCTCACACTCCTCTGACCACCTGAACTGGGCACCCTTCTGAGTCAACCTGGTCATCGGTGCTGCAATAGACGAAAACCTCTCCATAAATCGACAGTAATAGCCCGCCAAGTCCAAGAAACTCCGAATCTCTGTAGCTGATGTGGGTCTAGGCCAATCCTTGACCGCTGAAATCTTCTTAGGATCCACCTGAATACCCTCCGCTGATACAACATGACCCCTAAATGCAACTGAACTCAACCAAAACTCACATTTCAAAAACTTAGCATATAACTGACTGTCCTTCAGAGTCTGGAGAACGACTCGAAGGTGCTGCTCATGCTCCTCCCGGCTGCGGGAATAAATCAGAATATCATCAATGAAGACAATCACGAAAGAATTCAAATAAGGCTTGAACACTCAGTTCATCAAGTCCATGAAAGCTGTTGGGGCACTTGTCAACCCGAATGACAGCACTAAGAACTCATAATGCCCGTACCGAGTGCGAAAAGCAGTCTTAGGGACATCGGATGCCCTAATCCTCAACTGATGGTAGCCAGATCTCAAATCAATCTTTGAAAATACCTTGTCATCCTGAAGCTGATAAAACAAATCATCAATCCTCGGCGGTGGATACTTATTCTTGATGGTAACCTTATTCAAGTACCGATAATCTATGCACATCCTCATCGACCCATCCTTCTTCTTAATAAACAACATCGGCGCACCCCAAGGCGAGACACTAGGCCTAATAAAGCCTTTATCAAGCAAGTCCTGCAACTGTTCTTTCAACTCCTTCAACTCTGGTGGGGCCATACGATATGGCGGAATAGAAATGGGCTGAGTGACCGGAGCCAAATCAATGCAAAAGTCAATATCCCTGTCGGGTGGCATACCCAGCAAGTCTGCAGGAAACACCTCAGGAAACTCACATACAATGGGCACAAACTCCATAGAAGGAACCTTGGCACTAGAATCACGAACATAGGCCAAATAGGCCAAACACCCCTTCTCGACCATACACCGAGCCTTCATATATGAGATAACCTTGCTGGAAGAATGACCAGGAGTCCCTCTCTACTCCAGTCGAGGCAACCCCGAAAATTCTAAGGTTACGGTCTTGGCATGACAGTCCAGGATGGCATGATAAGGCGACAACCAATCCATCCCCAAAATAACATCAAAATATACCATATCAAGGAGTAGAAGATCTACAGTAGTCTCAAGATTACTAATAACCACTACACACGAATGGTAGACATGATCTATCATAATAGAATCACCCACCGGTGTAGACACATATACAGGAGTACTCAAAGAATCACATGGCATAACCAAATAAGGAGCAAAATAAGATGACACATAGGAATATGTGGACCCCGGATCAAATAAAATCGAAGCATCCCTGCTGCAAACTGAAACCATATTTGTGATAACCGCATCGGAGGCCTCAACCTCAGGTCTGGCTGGAATAGCATAACATCGGGGCTGGGCCCCACCAATCTGAACTACATCCCTAGGACGACCTCATGCTGGCTGACCTCTACCTGTAGTAGCCTGGCCTCCACCTCTAACTGCCTGACATCCACCCCTAACACCTCGACCCCCACCTCTGGCCGGCTGAGCGGGTGGTGGAACACCTGGTGCGGGAACAATGGCACGAGAACCCTGGTGCTGAGAACTGCTCGAGGCTCGAGGGCAAAATCTAGCAATGTGCTCCAGACCACCACAAGTATAACAAGATCTCGACTACTGAGACTGCTGGCCCTGAAATTGAACCTGACAACCTGAGTAACCACCCTGAAAACTCTGGAGCGGCGGTGCACTGATAGGAGATGGTGGTGCATTGTAGGGCAACTGATCAGAATACTGCATACGAGAACCACGTCCACCTAGAGCACTGCGAGAAACCTGAAGTGCTGACTGAAACGGCCTAGGAGGATGGCCCTTACCAAAAGAATCCCTGCCTCCAGATGAGGCACCACTGAACCTTCCAAATGAAGGGGTCTCTTGTCAGACCCCTGACCACCCCCTGCAACAGAACTATCTCAACTCGTCTGGCCACATTGGCTGCATCCTGAAAGAAAATATCACTCCTTGCTTCTCTAGCCATCTGCAATCTGATCAGCTGAGCTAGTACCTCAATAAAACTTCTCACCCTCTCTCGGTCGGTGGGAAGTATCATAATAGCATGACGGGGCAAGGTAATGAATCTGGTCTCATACTGAGTGACGATCATAGAACCCTGCTGGAGACGCTCAAACTGCCTCCTATAATCCTCTCTCTGAGTGATAGGGAGAAACTTCTCTACAACCAAATCGGAGAATAGGGCCCAAGTCAAAGGCAGTGATCCAGCTGGTATATCCAAACAATAATCTCTCCACCAGGTCTTGGCGGGACCTGACAGATGAAAAGTAGCAAAGTCGACCCCATTGGTCTTCACTATCCCCATGTTCCGTAGAACCTCGTGGCAGCTATCTAAGTAGTCCTGGGGATCCTCTGAAGATGCGCCGCTATAAGTAGTAGTGAACATCTTGGTGAACCGGTCCAACCTCCACAAAGCATCAACAGACATAGCTGCTCCATCATCGGTCTGAGCCACAATACCCGGTTGAACTGCCCCAGTTGTCTGAGGTGCTGGAGTCTGGAACTGAGAAGACAACTGCTCCAGAGTGCGAGTAGCGGGAGTCTGGGCTCCTCCCCCAGCCTGAGAGACGGCTGGTGCTGTAGGAACTAAACCTTCCTGAGCAACGCTCTCCATGAGGCCCACTAGACGGATCAGAGCATCCTGGAGTACCGGGGTGGAAATGAACCCCTCAGGAACCTGAGCTGGTCCAACCGGGACTGTCTGGGCAGGAACCTCATTAGCAAAGTCTACCTGAGGCTACGCCACTGGGGCTGCTGCTCTGGGCTGAGCTATACCCCTGCCTCGGCCTCTAGCACGACCCCGACCTCATCCTCGGCCCCTCGTAGGAGCTGCAACTGGAGACTCAGGCCGCTGATCAGTGGATGAAGAAGCACGTGTTCTTGCCATCTGCGAGAGAATAGAGTAGAAATTCAATTAGTGTTGAGAAATCAATTCGCACGATAGAGAAGAATAGACGTGAAGTCATTACTAAACTCTGTAGCCTCTGGGGGATAAGCACAAACGTCTCCGTATCGATCCCTCACACTCTACTAAGCTTGTCCGTGAATTGTGAGACCTAAGCAACCTAGTGCTCTAATACCAACTTGTCAGGACCCGAATTTCCCACCGTCGGGACCGTGATGGCGCCTAACATTGAACCCCCTAGGCAAGCCAACGATAATTTTTATTTACCTTATTCATTTATTTTTAACAAATAATAGGTGATGTAAAAACTAGCGGAAATAAAAGTGCGAAAGAAAACAAAGTCTAACAACTTGATTAAATGCCATAACGAAATTCATAATACTAAACCCAGAATTTGATGTCACAATTTCACGGACTGTCTATGAACGCTACATATAAGGGTCTGAACAAAATAAATACATATGTCTCAGAATAAAGAAGAACAGAATGGAAAATAAAGTAGGAAAGGACGCCAAGGCCTGTGGACGACTGCAGGACTACCTCGGAATCTCCAATGGACTGAAGGCAGCCTCCTCACTGTAAGGTCCGTAGGATCCTGTACCGTGATTTGCACGTAAGTGCAGAGTGTAACATTAGTAGAATCGACCCCATGTACTGAGTAAGTGTCTAGCCGAACCCCGGCGAAGAAGTGACGAGGCTAGGACACGACAACCAACTAAACCTGTGCAGTTTATCATATACGGAGAAAATATTAACAACAAGAAATAAGCAGCTAAATACAAAGAAAGGAGAACATTCCGAGGGGAGGAAATATCAAATAATGGAAATAACGAAGTAAAGCAACAAATTAGATATCAATTTAAACAATAGAAGTAACAACAAAAAAAGAAGTGCACGGCATCACCTTTCGTGCTTTTACTCTCATCCTCACCAAATAATAAATAGAACGCATGGCATCACCCTTCGTGCTTTTACTATCATCCTCACCAAATAACAAATAGAATGCACGACATCATCCTTCGTGCTTTTACTCTCATCCTCACAATAAATCAATAGAAACGGCACGACATCACCCTTCGTGCTTTTAAATTCATAACATGGCACGTCATCACCCTTTGTGCTTTTACTCTCATCCTCACAATAAATCAATAGAAACGGCACGACATCACCCTTCGTGCTTTTAAATTCATAACATGGCACGTCATCACCCTTTGTGCTTTTACTCTCATCCTCACAATATTATACACGGCATCACCCTTCGTGCTTTACACTCTTCCTCACCCAAACAAATCAATAACAACATTCCGGCAAGGAAATCAACAATATAAAATAATATTATTATTAATAATAATAATAATAATAATAATAATAATAATAAGAAGAAGAAGAAGAAGAAGAAGAAGAAGAAGAAGAAGAAGAAGAAGAAGAAGAAGAAGAAGAAGAAGAAGAAGAAGAAGAAGAAGAAGAAGAAGAACCATAACATCCCGACAAGGGAGCCAAGAGTAGAATCAATATCTTCCCAGCAAGGGAAACAACTATTACCAATCTCACCTAGTTATTCAATTTCACGAAATAATTCTCAACTTGAACCAATACTCGACAATGATCAATACCAAGGAAAATTCTACCAACATGAATAATCATCAAATTAAACTCGAGTACTGTTTAATGAAAAATCACATAAAGTTCAATATTCGATTCACGGGCATGCTTGACACCAATGTATAGATACTCGTCACCACACCTATATGTTGAACATATCACTAACGGGTAGTAAATAAGACACAATACCTATTCCCTCAAGCTAAGGTTAAGCCAAACACTTACCTCGAATTCCACTACCAAACTCAAGCCTCAATTACCGCTTTCCCTTAGAATTCGCCTCCAATTCGATTGTATCTAGACATAATTAGCTTAACAATATCAATAAATGCTAAATAAGTCAACCCCAATGCTTAATTATGAGTTTTCTATCATTCTTCCCAAAATGTCAAAAATCGACCCCGGGCCCGCTTGGTCAAAACACGAGGTTCGGACCAAAATCTGATCACCATTCACTCACGAGCCCGAATATGTAATTAGTTTCAGAATCCGACCCCAAATCGAGGTTTAAATTCCAAAATTTGTAAAATCCCTAATTTCCACCCTTCAAGAACAAGATTTAGGCATAGAAATCTAATGGGTGTTAATGAAAAATGAAGAAAACGAGTTTATGAACACAAACCTAGAACTTGGTGGTGAAATCCCCTTCAAAAATTGCCCCTAAGCTTCCTTGGTTTTGAAAATATAAAATTATGGCTAAAATCCCGTTTTTTACTGTTTTAAGTGCTGGGCGACAGTACTCAGTGCGTTTGCGTGAGCACTGACGCGTCCGCGAAGGGAAGCCGATTAGAGGACTTATGTGATCGTCGGAGGAGCAGTGCGTTCGCGAAGGCTTAGCCCTGCCCCGCCTTTGCGTTCGGATAGCTCTCCTAGGTTTCTGGCCATCCTCCCCTCCCCCCCCCATAAATGTGCGTTCGTGTAGATTAATTTCCCAATGCTCCGCGTCGCACCCCAAGTCTATGCGTTCGCATAGAGCAAATCCCAGACTTACACAACCTTAAAAATTTACACGGCCTTAAAAATATCCTACGGACTTACTCGTGCAATCAAATCGCAAAAATAACATCTTAAACAACGAATTTAGCATAAAAATCAAAGGAAAATCTCAAGAACTTTCAAAGTTTCAAATTTCACAACTACGGGTCCGAATCATGTCAAATGACCTCCGTTTCTTACCAAATTTTACAGGCATCACTCAAATACCATATTAAACCTGTACCGGGATCCGGAACCAAAATACAGGACCGATACCATTAATTTCAAATATAATCAAATTTCTAAAATTCTTATAATTTCTTTCAAAAATTCATTTCTTGGGCTTGGGACCTCGTAATTCGATTCCGGGTATACGCCCAAGTCCCATATTGCGAACCGTCCGGGGTCGTCAAATCACTGATCCGACTCCGTTTACCCAAAATATTGACCGAAGTCAACTTAAATTCAATTTTAGAGGCAAAATTAGCATTTTTATCAATTTTTCATATAAAAGCTTTCCGAATATACAGCCGGATTGTGCACGTAAAACAAGGTGAGATAAAATGAAGTTTTCAAGGCCTCGGAACACAGTTTTGACTTATAAAATTAGAGATGACTTTTTGGGTCATCACAATATATAGCTATTTAAGAGTAGGATAAATAAGGTAAAAGTATCGGCAATCAGTCAATTAAGGGCAATCACAGGGTCACTGAATCAATTAACCATAAATCTAGGATAGACCCCTTAATTAGGGGTAATTGATCAACGGTAACAATAAGGAAGTTTAATTAAGGCAAGAAATCAAATCAGACCAAATAAAGGATTAGTACGAAACACAAAATTACGCGGACGAGTAATTAAGGCAAGTGTGACCAATTAAAGACATAAATAAGGAGACCAATAAAATCTATGCACACGGATTTTAGTTAGAGCAATTAACAGGAACAACCAGTAAAATCTTCAAAGAGTACTAATTTTATTGGATGGAATCATTTGAATCCTTAGATAGAAATAAACCAAGTAAGAATCCCAAAGAGTTCTGATTTTAACAAGAAAGAAATCGTTCAAATCCTTAACAGAAGTCATTCAAGCAGAAATTTCACAAAATACTGATTTTAACAGGGGAATTCATAGAAATAAGTTAATAGGACTGGTTCACAGAGATAACCACAATATCGAAACAGAATTGAAGAGATCAATATAACTCACAGACACATTTAGGGTTCGAGCATGATTGCGAAGATTAACCAAACACGTAAAGAGATGAACAAATTAAGCGTTTGAAAGTAAAAAAAAATCTTTGAAGAAAGTCTGGGAAGAAACTCTAGTTTTAAAAATGGGCTAAAATCGAAATAGTTAATTGAAACAAGGGATTTTTAAAGGAAAATACTTAATAATACTTGAATCACCTCAGATCTATAAAGATCTGAGAAGAATCGAACAATAGTGAACTAGGGTTTTCAGAAAATAGTAGAGATGAAGAGAATCGGTCAAAAACCCATGGATTCGTACCAAAAACAAGAGGAAATCCATACTTACAAACGAAAATGGCCTGAGACCGGCCACTAAACAAGTTTCAAGAAGAATCCGGTTGGATTTCCTTGAGATCTCCTCAAGGAATCATGAAATCAAAGAGCCAGGGGGTATAGGGGACCAGTGGTGGTCGGAGGAGGCACGAAAACACCATAGAAGGGGGTTCTCTCCGGTGGCGGCGATTAGGGTTAAGAGTGAGTTGAGAGAGAATGGAGGAGGAGGGATTCAGAGGCGACTGGGTTGAGTGAATAAATGAGAAAGGTTAGGGGTTAGGTTAATTAAAAAAGGAAATGGATCCTGGACCGTTGATCTTCTAAGATCAATGGCTAGGATTCCATCTGGGGTTTGGGCGGGTTTAAGAGTTGGGTTTGGGATATGATTTAAATTGGTCTGGGGGTAATAATATGGGCTAAGGTTCGAAATTAAACCAAATTAAAAGAGGCTACTTGTTAAATACCCACTTAATTGATAAAATAATTTGTAAAAATAGTTAATAAATGATAAAAAAAAAAGTATGCATAAAATTGATTTAAAATAATTACCTAATATTATAAAAATACAAAATGTCATTTTCTTTTGAAATAAGGAAATTATGCACTCGTGGGCTATTACTGCAAAGTTATTGCAATTATTATCCAAAAAATATAAATCTAGCTATTTTTGCAATAATTTAAGCTTAATATGAATATAGACAATAAAATTAAACCATGAAATGTTATAAAGTCATTTGTGATGTAATTTGTAATTATTTATGTAAATAAAATACTGGGATAAATTAATTAAAAATTCTTAGAAATATAGAAATTATGAAAAAATATCGATTGATGCTAATGCACAGTTTTGAAGGTATATATATGCATTTAAAAAAATATTATAGAAAAAAATTGGGTATCAACAGCTGCCCCTCTTTACCCGGGAAGGATGAAAGAGTTGTCGGGTAAAGATATGATGGCCAATTTTGACCGAGTAAGGTATTTTGAGAGACATAGGTCGCACTCTGGTTTTCGAGCTGCCTACATATCCCTCGTTTTACAGGAATCAGGCCGTGTGTAGTTCTGGATTAATCGGCGGAGTATACCGACGAAGTTACCACAATGATAGTCACGAAATTTCGGGATAGGTGAAGGATGGTTATGGTGATTGGTCAGGTTTGAGATAGTATGAATGAAATGGAGAGGGATTGCTCCCGTTGGGGTAATGGTTTCTCATCGGGTCACCTGCAAGGGAAAGATGCTACAAGCGTATATTTGTGCGGAAATATAAAACATGATGCAGATTTCCTTCGGACCATGAGAATTGTCTTTGGACGGTTGAGGATGACGTCCTTAGACCATGACGTCCTTGGCCATGAATTGTTCAATGAGGTATTTTCAGGCCATGAAATGATGTTCTCGGTCCATGAAAATGGTGCCTCCAAACCATGACGCCTTTGAATAACGATACGCAACTTTGAGAGATCCTCAGTCCATGGCATGGTGTCTTTCAGCTATGAGGATGATGCCTTTAGACTATGATGCCTTTGAACAAGTTGGCGATATTTCAGCCCATGAGATGCGATATCATGATGTTAAGGGCAACAAGACAATGCTTAGTCTTTTGAGGTTGAGGGTAAAGCTTAGCCCGAAAGAAGAGCAAAATAGATAGTGCCGGGGAGACAATGCTTAGTCTCGGCAAAAATGCAAATATGGAGGCAAGGCTTAGCCAGACAGGGCTTAGTCTCATGCAAGATTTGGGACAGGGCTTAGTCCCATGAATATGAAGGAAGAGCTTAGCCTTATGCAAATATGGAGGCAGGGCTTAGCCTCATGTACATGGAGACAGAGTTTAGTCTCATGCAAGATTCGGGACAGGGCTTAGTCCCATGCAAATGAAGGCAGATCTTAGCCTTACGAAAATATAGAGGCAGGGTTTAGCCTCATGCAGATGGAGACAGAGCTTAGTCTCATGAAAGATTTGGGACAGGGCTTAGTCCCATGCAAATGAAGGCAGAGCTTAGCCTTATGCAAATATGGAGGCAAGGCTTAGCCTCATGCAGATGGAGACAAAGCTTAGTTCATGCAATATTTGGGACAGGGCTTAGTCCCATGCAAATGAAGGCAGAGATTAGCCTTATGCAAATATGGAGTCAGGGCTTAGCCTCATGCAGATGGAGACAGAGCTAGTCTCATGCAAGATTCGGGACAAGGCTTCGTCCTATGCAAATGAAGGCATATCTTAGCCTTATGAAAATATAGAGGGAGGACTTAGCCTCATGCAGATGGAGAATGAGCTTAGTCTCATGCAAGATTCAAGATAGAGCTTAGTCCCATGCAAATGAAGGCAGAGCTTAGGCTTATGCAAATATGGAGGCAGGGCTTAGCCTCATGCAGATGGAGATAGAGTTTAGTCTCATGAAAGATTTGGGATAGGTTTATGCAAATATGGAGGCAGGTCTTAGCCTCATGCATATGGAGACAGAGCTTAGTCTCATGCAAGATTCGGGACAGGGCTTAGTCCCATGCAAATGAAGGCAGAGCTTAGCCTTATGCAAATGTGGAGGCAGGGATTAGCCTCACGCAGATGGAGATAGAGCTTAGTCTTGTGCAAGATTCGGGACAGGGATTAGTCCCATGCAAATGAAGGCAGATCTTAGCCTTATGCAAATATGGAGGTAGTTCTTAGCCTCATGCAGATGGAGACAGAGCTTAGTCTCATGCAAGATTCGGGATAGGGCTTAGTCCCATGCAAATAAAGGCATAGTTTAGCCTTATGCAAATATGGAGGCAGAGCATAGCCTCATACAGATGGAGACAGAGCTTAGTCTCATGCAAGATTCGGGATAGGGCTTAGTCCCATGCAAATAAAGGCATAGTTTAGCCTTATGCAAATATGGAGGCAGAGCATAGCCTCATACAGATGGAGACAGAGCTTAGTCTCATGCAAGAATATAATAAATAGCAGATGATAGCAGAGTTTTCTTAGCTGGTAGTAGATTTTAGTATCGCGGTTGTTATGATGATTGTGACTTTAGGGCGTATATATTCTTCATTCCTGCAACCAAAGAAAAATTGTGAGTTTTATAAAAGGAGAGGTCGGTTCGTGCCCCTGTCGGATTTCTTGCTTGGTCCGAAGATCATGTTCAAATCATTGAGGCTAGCGCTTGCTGAACAGAGTTATTTCAAAAGCATGCTTAGTTTTCAAAGTCATAGTAAAAATATGTTTTTTGAGAAGTTGTTTAGATGAACCAATGACTGTGACACGATCTGAGACATTGCGACTTCTCTTGCTGTAGAATTTTGAGGGTCTTCCTCAAAATTCTGCCCCAGTTACATGGACAAACATTTCTTACTGATGTATATGTTGCGATTGGCTGAACTTGCTTCCCTCAAAATTCTGCCCCAGTTTCTGATTGTAGGGGAAATAGAGATTTTTATTGAATTGTTACCGAACCCACAGGGATTCCTATGTATCCCCTCTTAAACGGGAATAGGGTCGAGCATAGTTCAATTTACATCATTTGCAGAAACATAAACAATTACACATAGTATCGCTTGACTGCATCTAAATTGATTGGTTTTGGCTATACTTCTCCGTCCATTTCCACGAGTATGAGGGATCCTCCCGTCAATACTCTGTGATCCATGTAAGGACCTTGACAGTTGGGAGAGAACTTCCCTTTGGACTCATCCTGATGCGGAAAGATCTTTTTCAACACCAGCTGCCCCGGTGTGAACTGTCTTGGCTTGACCCTTTTGTTGAAAGCTCTGGACATTCTGTTCTGATAAAGATGGTTGTGACATACTGCATTCATCCTCTTTCCGTCTATGAGGGCTAGTTGCTCATAACGGTTCCTTATCCATTCTGCATCGCTGAGCTCAGCTTCCTGTATGATCTTCAAAGAAGGAATCTCCACTTCGGTAGGAATAACAGCTTCAGTGTCGTAAACCAGTAAGTAAGGAGTTTCCCCGGTTGATGTGAGAACTGTGGTACAGTATCCCAGTAAAGTAAATGGTAGCTTCTCGTTCCATTGTTTGTGATTTTCTACCATCTTTCTCAGTATATTCTTGATATTTTTGTTGGCGGCTTCTACAGCTCCATTCATCTAAGGTCTACAGGCTGTGGAATTCTTGTGCTATGACTAAGAACTTGTTCATCTGTTCTTCGTCCAATGTTGGAATGACTTTGGCTGCCTCTGACCTCCGACGAGTGGCATACTCGCGGAAGGTCTCAGTGGGCTTCTTCTTTAAGTTCTGAATGTAGAAGACATCCGGTGCATTATCTGTGTTAAACCCGAATCTGTCCATGAATTCAAACGCCATACTCACCCAGTTGGCCCACTTCTTGGGATCCTGGCTGATGTACCAAGATAAAGCATCTCATGTAAGACTCCTCATGAAAAGCTTCATTCGGATCCTTTCATCCTTTCTGATCCCTACAAGCTTGTCACAATAAGTCCTCAGGTGAACCCTGGGATCACCTGTTCCGTCAAACATTTCGAACTTGGGGGGTTTGTAATTCTCCGGCAGTTCTACGTCGGGCTATATGAATAGGTCTTCATAGTTCAGACCTTCTATCCCTTTGCTCCCTTCGACGCCTTGAACCCGACTCGTCAACTTCTTGAGCTCTTCAGCCAGGTTCTTAATGAGCAAGTCCTTCTCAACAGATTCTGGTGCATGGGAGATAGGTTGAGTGGAGTGAGGTAGGGTCTCCACATATATAGGGTTATTTTGGTGACCGGGATTTTGGGTACAATGGTGATCATTGGTGGAATTATGGGGTTCAGGAATGACTGGCGGGGTGTTTTGTGGAGTAGGGTAGGTGTTTTGCTGGTATTGTGCTGGGATAGTTTGATTTTTTGGTGGGGTTGTATAATGGTGAGGTGAAGGAGGATTCTGTGGGCTTTGTTGGGTGTGTTTTGCGGAGGTGAGGGGTTCTGAGTGTTTGGATGGTTGACATCCGGGGTATTGAGTGTGAGGGATAGATTTGCTAAGCTCCGGACCTGCTCGAGCTCACCCTGGAGTTCTAGTATTTTCTGCTCAAGTCATGATACCAAATCATTTAGGGCCTGAGTACCTTGACCATTAGAAGTTTCCCCGTTCTCAACATGTGTGTTGCCATCGTTTCTGGTGTCTTTCAAATCATCCATCTTTGATTTCCCTTTGCCTTTTGGTTGACTTGGAGGAGGAAAAGGTGGAGGGCCCCTGGATCTAGTATGATAAGCCGATGATGACAGTATGCACGAACCAACCTTTGGGGAATGGGAATAATCAAAATAAAGAAATAAAAACAAAAGGTAGCCAAGTCAGTAAGAGTTCTAAAAGAGTACTTGTGGTATTTAAAGACATATTGCGGAATGTAAATTCGCGTCCTATTTTGGGAGCCTCGTTGCGCCTGAGGTAGGCCTAGAGACAAATTATTTTGGAAAATTTAGATGCCAATAATTTCCTCATTTCATTAATATAAAAATAGATGAATCCAACACGACACTAAAATAGAAAGATAAGTCACTACTGGCACTTGGCCTTATGACATTTAGGAAAGACAGGTAAATCTAATCTACTTGGTCCCAGAAGGACCTTCCCCAGGCTTGATCTTTCTGACTCCATCAATTAGGTCCCCTAGTTCGCGCATGCCCAACAACAGGTATATTCTTGCCAAATGTCCTCCCTCGCTTCCTTCAGCATTCTGGCAGTTAACGACCCTGTTTTCCTTCTAGCTCCATCAAACCCTGTTCCAGATATTCTACCATTTCATTGTGTCNCCCCCCCCCCCCTCTTTTCCCCCCTGATCACTCCTTTCGGGGCCCGGTTGAAAGGGGTTAATGACATGCGTTGAGACAACTCGTTCCTTCTGGGAAAGGGATTTGCATATTTAGAAGAGTCGCCACCTAAAGATTTTAACGATGCGTTAGGGCACCTAAGGGGTTCAATCACAACTACATTACTAACCAAAGATTGGGTAAGGGCTTGAAATTATCATAAGGGGAAGGTGTTAGGCACCGCTCAGGATCCACAAGTGTGGTTCCCGGCCAAATGGTTTCTGTGAATTTGTACGGTTTAGCAAACAAACAAATAAAGGCTCAAATAAGAGGGGATTTAAGTCTTAAGCATGCAGATGTTTGCAAACAGTAAAGAAGATTAGCTTTTGAAAGGATTACAATCTAAGCATATAAAAGGTATCCTAGGTTTATAATAATATGGATCACATCAATGCAATACCCGGTAATCACTCCTCGAAGAGGGGCTACACGTGGTATTAACGCACCGGTCATCATATCAATATTCTACCCTTTCCCACCCCTTGAAAGTAACTAAATCGAGTGTTGGTCTCGACCTCTATTGCATGTTGTTACCCGTCCCTTCCTATCAGTCCCAGAGGAAATTAGGACTCCTATCCTAAAGGAGGTGCTAGGCAGACCCTCAGGTTTTAAAGGTGAAAATTCTAAGGAGACATATAATGAACAAGTAGAACTGCAGATAAAGGGGGTAGCACATAAACAGGAAAGGGCTCAAAGACCTCCACAAATAGTGCACCTGAACAACATGTCTCATAAAAAATTAAGGTCCATATTCAGGTTCAGATCCTAAGCATGGTATCTAAGTGATAACACAAAGACATATTTATTGCATAACTCAGAGAAGAAGTCTTAATCAGGATGGCCTACTGGTTTTAAGCATGCTGACAGTTGAACACTAATCACAAAGGACAGTTCTGATTTTATTTTCTTTTAAAGTTGATTACCTAAGGCTTGCCTAGGTGTAGGATAACATGCAACAGTTATTCAGATTGTTTATAGCTAATAACATGCAATTCTAGGTGTTGAAGATGTGCAAGGACTAATTACCAGTTGTTTAGAATAGGGGACTATTTTAGATATCTGTATTTAGGCTAAGTGCAGTTAAATGAGTACGATCCTATAGCATGATGTCTAATGCAACATGATGCATAGTAACCTAAACAGGATTTCTAAATGCATATAAAATCACAACATTATGCACCGTTTCAGGAATAGCAAGAGTCAGAATGTTAATGTTACTTACCTAGAAACAAGATCTCTAAGTGCGCAGGCGTGGTGAGACATGATTGTAGTTTATTTATCCTAGAACAAGGCTTCTAATGAAGTTTCAGAACATGTTTACGTGGACATAATCACGTAATATCAGTTTATTTTATTGTTATTATTTATCCAATGGGCAGGATTTCTAAGCGTAGATGAGATGTTGAATATAATACACATAAATCCTAAGTAGCATGATATCTAATGCATGGACACATGAACCTACACAGGATCTCTATTGCATAGATAGGGAATAAAAAAAACCTAAGCATGGTTTCTACCCTTGTAATAGCTAGGCACGCATAGTTACCCCTCCCATTTCACTATCCAGGCCCAGAATTATTTACAAATTATTACAGGCCAAGGATTATGAATTACACAACTAGAAGTGAAAAATAAGAAGTTATTCTATAGGGAGCCTTCAATTAGGCCCAAATCCTCTAAACATCATTGCCATATGGTATTCATAGCCTTTTCATAGTCCGGGTGTGTCAAAGTTCCCTAAGGACCTCAAGGGCTCCCGGGAAACGCTCACACCCAGACTTAGTAACCAGGAGTTAAACATGTGCAGTGTGGAAATACCAGCCTCAGTGTGTCAGAGTTCAGAGGGAACTCAAGGTCCCAAAGCAGTGCTCACACTGAGGGGGCAGAACTTAAAGGTCTAGGAATCAAGTGAAGTGCAGGAGATAGATTTGAAAAGGTTTTGACACAAAATAGTACTGGATTGATTCAGTAAATAAAGAAGTTTTCTGAAAAGGTTTTGATCAGTAATGAAACAACTTGAATATAACCTAAACATCTTTGGAAAAGCAGCAAACAACTCTCACAAGTTCAGCACATTCAAGCATAGATTTCACTCAGGGACAATGGGGATTGGGGACACATAGAAACAGATTAGCATTAGAGAAGTATTAGAGTGTCACAGACTAGTATTGAGTCTGAAACAACACAGTTAGTCACCAAGAATTCATGCCAAGATCTAAACATAATCAGATTCGAGGGAGTACTGGGAGAGGGTAGGACATAATTACACATAGGTTTAAGAAACACATGTTAAGTAACATACAGGGCACTTATAGTATCCTAGGGATTACATGCTGAGGCTATAATGGAGGAGATACCCAGAACCAAACAACATAATATGTGAAACTAGTTGCAAGTAGGACAACATAAGTAAAAGGAAACCAGAAGCAGGACGCATCGTAATAACCAAAGAAACATGTTGTTTTGGAGACTTTAAATATAAAATGGAAACATACCAGTTGAAGACAGCAAATACAGAATAAGAGGCAAGTAGAATAGCGAGTCTTGGCTTCCAGCCGACTAGCAATAGCAAAAAATCGAGAGAAGAATAGTAGATTGTGTGTGTGTGAGCAAGAGAGAATAGAACAAGGTCTGTGTTTTTTTTTGTTAGTGAAA
Organism: Nicotiana paniculata; assembly: GCA_005239505.1. Classification (NCBI taxonomy): domain Eukaryota; kingdom Viridiplantae; phylum Streptophyta; class Magnoliopsida; order Solanales; family Solanaceae; genus Nicotiana; species Nicotiana paniculata. The sequence continues at coordinate 28,523 of ML337328.1, read as the reverse complement.
GAGTAGTGTATATATATAGTTTTTGAAAACCAGTAGTGAATAAGGCAGGAAATCAAAATAAAATAGTAATTAGGGACTGAGCATCAATCAGTAAGCAATCAGTATAGGTATCCCTTAATTGAAGGGATTGAGTTCAAACGGCTAGCAGGCAAAACAGCAAATAAGGAAAGTTCCCATATGTGACATGCATAAGACATATAAGGAAACAATTTCAAATCAGTACAAACATACAAAAGGCTAGGTTCACAGACTCGAATTAAGGGATTGGGAATCAATTAACAACAAATAAATCATGTAACAAGGTAAAAAATGGACTAAAGTCGGAAATTAATCAGTAAGGTCTCAAATCACAAGGAATCAGGGATTCAAACAGGAGTAACAACAATCAAAGGAAATTAACATGAATCGAATAAATCACAGGCAAGAGGTCAGAAACCCTAATAGTAAAAACATGTGAAATCAAGGATTCTCATGAATTTATAGGGCAAACAGCAAGACAAACATAACAGCAAGGAAAGAACAAGAAAGGGTAAAACATCATGGAATCATAAAGCTAATACATATGCAAACAATATTGAAGACAAAGTCAGGTAATAATTCGGATAAGAGAGGAAAAATCAAATAAATTACTAAAACATAGTAAATACCCTAGTTGAAACATCACAAGAAAATCATTTTAAAGCGGAGTCATGAAACCCTAGTTGAAAATGAAGAGTCGTTTTAGAGAAAATCAGAGAGTTTTTTAGGGAAACAACGAAATAGCACAAAACATATACAAATCTATCATATATCTAAAGAATCGGGAGAGATTTAGGGTTTCAAAGAGAACCCATAGAGATAAAGAAAAACCTCAAACGTCGTTGGCTTTACCCCCAAAGGTCATAGACCTTGCTTGAACAGCCGGAGGTAGCCGGAGATGGCCGGAGGGTGATGAGCACAGATCCAGGAGGTAGGATGATTCAACCTATGTCTCTTGAAGACCTTAGAGATGGCAAGCACCGGCGTGAGGGAACCACAAGAGGCAGGAGGATAGTGAAGGTTTCAAGGTCTCCGGCAAAGAGACGGCCGGAGAAGACGAAGAGGTTCATCGGATCCATAGGGACAGGAAGTCTCTAGAAGAGACTTAGAGAGATAGAGAGAGAGTAGAGAGATGAGAGACCAGTAAGAAATGAGAGGGGTCAGGGGTGTTAGTCTAGGTTAATTAAGGAAGGTCATTTTTGGGTCGTTGATCAAGTTTGATCAACAACCAGGATTTATTCAGACGTTGGGTCGGGTGGATTTAGGTTTGGGCTTGGGTATTGGGTTATGTAATTGGGCTGGTTTCAATTGGGTTGGGGTTAAATTAGGCTATAATTTAAATAGGAAAAGGCTAATACTTAAATACCCGATTAAATAGATAAATAATTAATAAAAATAGCTAATAATTACATAAAACTAAATTAATGCTAAATAGGTGAAATTAAGGTAATTAACTAGTGTTTAAAATATAAAATGACTAATTATTGAATTAAAATAGTATAAAATGTATAACTAGGCTATAATTGCAAATTTATTTTAATTATGGTCAAATAATGCCAAATTGGCTAATTTGTAAAATAATTAAATACTAATAAGATCAAAAAAATGATATATTGAGCTGGGAAATATTTTGAAATTATTTATAATACAATTTATGAATAATTGTTGAATATAAAAATACTGAATAAATTGGAAAAGAATTTAATAAAAATATGAAAAATTGCAAAAAAATATCAGTTATTATAAAGAGTGATTTTGAAGGTATATATGTAAATTTTAAAATAGTTTGAGGAAAAATTGGGTATCAACACATTAGAGGTGATAGCCATTTCCCTCCATTCTCTGATTAGTCTCTTGTCTGTCTCGTGTATCTCCTGATGTTCGGCCTCGGATTCATGAATCCTCTTACGCAACTTGTTGTACTTTACTTGGGTTTCTGCATCTTCGTCTACAACCCTGTTTCCCCGACCGATTCCTGGCTCAACTTTCCCAGCTAAGTTATCCTCCAACCATGCCAGGTAAAAGGGTGCATGTCCCGCATGTTACCTGTCTGGTTCGATGGTGTCTTTTTCCACAATAATCTTTGAGTGCCACATATGCTGAGCTTGAAACTTTTAAGGGATGTCGTCATCCTGAAAATCTGCCCGGAAATGACCTATCTTTGTGACCCGCAGTATGACCTGCTTCCTGCATGCCTGCCTCATAACCCTGATGGGAACATATGGGTATATTCCCCTTAACCCAGTCAACACTAAGTGAGGAGCGTCCCTTGACCTGATGATGAACTCGTCAGTAGGGAACCATTCAAACATCCACTGAACCTGATCCTCAGCCAAATTGTCGAAGAACTCCACCCATTCCTTAGCACTTTCTGGTTGAGCAAAACTGTCCGGAATATAAGTTATCCATTTAGGGTGATGGAAGGCAATATGTTCATTCCACACCCTTCCTGGAAACTCCTGGAGATATTGACCCTTTTGGAGATTCTCCATTAACCACAGTTGCATAAGCAAATTGCAGCCCTCGAAATGTTTGGACCCTTTCTGGCAGTGGTCCAAGGCTCAGTAAATATCAGCTATAATCATAGGGACTATGGCGTATGTATGTCCCTCGATTCCTTCCATTAGAGTCTTGGTGACCATAGCTAATATAGTGTGAATTATTCCTCTTTTCGTTGGGAACACTATCATACCCAAGAAATAAACAATGAACACGAAAACTCTGCGATGAATATGTCCCAAGGACGTGATGGAAAAGTTATCATGAAAAATACAGTAGGACTTGCTATGACCGTATCTCTAATACAAGTAGTCAAATGGTATATAAGACTTTTTTAAGCACTCCAAGTCGGCGTTCTTTTTTAGACCCATCATTTTTAGAAATCCCCTGCCAGTGCGATTTTCTGGTACTAATAACCCAGGGCTGTCCCAAGGTAGCCAGCAAATCCCCCAATTTCTTCTAGGAGAGGGGTCATTTCTATATCCCCGATGCGGAACACTGATTTTTCACGATCCCAAAACATGGTTGCATCTTCTATTAACATGTTATTTGGATGGATGTCTAACAGAGAAGGCAAATTTCCCAGGACCTTCTTCACATGTTTTTTGTCACTTGAGGAAAGATCTTCCCACCAGTCTAGGAGCAGTGGTGGTATATTTTGGACCATGCCGAACCTGGGGACCGCGTACCTCATTTTCTGCAAAACTAATAAAGTTAGGCCCTTTCCCCCCAGATTCGACTATTTATATATCGATGATTAGCATATTGGCATTTATTTCTCCAAAATTAATGCACAAAACGTGGTTGCGTCTGTTGGGATTATGGAAACCCCGGTAGACTTTTGGATAAGGCTTGTCTTAAAGGTTTATTATGTGGACAACATACTAACCCGACTAGGTTTGACCATGATGCATGTACAGTTATAATCAGAGTAAGGTTACTATGGGGGTCTATACCGGTACCCTCAAGCGGATAACTTGAGGGGGAAATACACGAAACCGTCGATTGCACTATTGATCGACTACTTTTACTGCAAATAAGCCTTTCCAAATTTGAATGGTGATATATAGGAAGAGCGCAACCACTCATCAAGCGTTGCTAAATGATTGATTACGCACAAGTGGAATATGATGTTGAGCATGATTTATGCAGCAGTAAATAACATGTTGTCACATATTTGCACGTTAGGAAAATAATAAAGGCGGTATTTAATAATTGAAAGACGTTTAAAGAAAACAAAGAAATAAGTCAGTTTTTTGCAGTAAAGGAAATTATGAATGCTCAAAACGGGCAATTAAATTCACATAAGGGGAAAGGGAAAGGGTGCGCACGTATTAACAAAAAGAAGCATGCTCAAGACTAATTTACAAAAGCAAGTTGTTATGGTAAAAGCCTAAAATCCCCAGCAGAGTCGCCATGTTGTCGCGCCCCCTTTTTCCTAATGAAATCGGGTTTCGACATTCATTTGGGACAACATCCTTCCTTTTGGGAGAGGGGTATGGAAAGTGAAGAGTCGCCACCCAAGGGATTTATGGTGAATTAGGGCACCTAATGCAAGTAACTCATGAAAACCGGTCTACGTTACTAGAGATTGGTTAAGGATTGAAATTACCTTGAGGGGAAGGTGTTAGGCACCCCTCGAAGTCCACAATGGTGAGTCCTGGCCAAACTTACTTAGTAAATTAGTCATATAACAGATAAACAGTCTAAGCACACATATGTAAGTAAGATGAAAAGAGTTTTAAAATTAGGTAGTCTGAGCACACATATATAAACAAGATAAAGGAGTTCTAAGTTATTAGCCTATAGGATAACATCCGTACAATGCCCGGTAATCCTTCCTCAACTAGAGGGGTTACACATGACATTAGCGCACGGGTCATCATATCCTTTTACTACCCAATTACCCTCCCCTTAGGGGTTATAAGCGATTTTAAGTAAACGTGATCTAGGCGTGCATTACCCGTCCCTTTTCTTATGGCCCTGGAGGTGTTTAAGACCTCTAATTAAGGTGGTTCTAGACTCTCCTAAAGTGCTTAAAAGGGGGAAAATCTAAATGACAAGCAAGAACAGATAGGACATTCACGTAAGGAACAACTAAAGGATCACTTTTACCTCCTCAAATATGCAGACAATAGCACGTCTCAAACAACAGGATTTCAGACATTTCAAAGTCCTAAAATAGGATATCTATCTGAGCATGAAAATAGACTGTATGCAACATCTATTAAAGCGAGGCAGTGGAGACCTAATTAGTTTGACTACTGATTTTAGGACTTGCTGAATCTGGGTAGTTCACAAATAATTAAACAAAGCACAGTTATACCATTTTTTATAAGGCCTTAATTACCTATAGGCTTTCCTAGGCGTGGCTCAGAGATACCCTATAACATGCTGTCTAAAAATGCAAACAGAATTCTGGAAATTGACTAAAGGAAAGCAAACAGCTTGGTTTTAATGCGTCCTATAAACATGCTTGTCTAGGTGCTGAAATTGCTTTTAAACATCCTTATAGACAGGACGATTACTGATATTGGCGATGTAGACATGGCTTAAAGCGAATGTAAACACAGTCCTAAAGCAGGATTTCTAATGCACATAAAGAATGGACATTTTATTAGGAAAAATTACAATAGTAACTTAATAACATGATTTCTAGGCGATCATGATTTTGCAGAAGCAGAATTTTGTGATAATGAAGTACTGAGCTACAACATGTTTTCTAATACGCAAAACCAGTAAAATGTAATTATCCTAAGGCAGGGTGTCTAATGCAAATAACACAACAGTCCTACAACATGATCTCTAATGTAAGTAACATAGCATAGGTCTAAGGGCATGATTTCTACTGCAAATAAGCATAGTATAAACCTAAAGCATGATTTCTACCCAATTTCCCCACAAAAGTCATATAAGAATCCCTCCCCTTTCACTAATTTCCCCAATATCTGTTTACAAAGATAATTATTACAAGTCAGAATTGAATGAGTTACATAAATAAATATAAGCTATACTATAGGGAGCCTGCAGATAGACCCAAAGTAAACCTGGAGACACCAGTTCTTCAAAGCAGTCTCAGATACCAAGAATTTCATAGCCAAATAGGGTGTCCTGTTGTGTCAAAGTTCCCTAAGGACCTCAGGGATCCCGGGAAATGCTCACACCAAGATCCTTTGAATAGGGAAGTGATTATATGAAGTGTGGAGAAGGCCAGCCCCAGTGTGCCAGAGTTCGGAGGAATCTCAGGGATTCCTAAGAAGTACACACACTGGAGGGGTAGAACTTAAGAATCTAAGAGTAAAAGTGAGAGTGATGGACACAGTTTGAAAGAACTTGTTAAAGACAGTGTAGAGATAACACTTTTAGGAGTGAAAAGGTTTTTAGAAATAGAAACAATTTTAGGAAAAAGTCAAGAGTGAAAAACAGTTTTGAAATCAATTCTAAAAGAACAAAGATTCAACATACAACCACACAAACCCAGAGTTCTCAGACTCACAACCATTCAGCAATCAGTTTTTAAAAAACAGGGGGTCAATGGGTTGGGAACATAGAGAGCTTCATATCAGAAACACATGAACAGGGTCTAAGGGGAGCATATGGAACAACAACTGTACAGAACAACTAGGAGTCTACTGACTCAGGGACTTGACAAGTTATTCATGGTAAAAGGAAATTAAAACATAGAGACAGAGGGTGGGAATAGTCATGTTGAGGACATGGGTGCATTAGTCATACCAATTAGGATCAATCAAATACATTAGGAGTCTAAGACACTAACATGAGCATACTCGTTGAGGAGAGTAAACAGGAACTAAACAAACATGAAAACAAGACAAATGAGATCTAGGCATGCTCGATTAAACATTTGAACTGGAGAGGGCAAAACTTAAACATACTGGGTAAAGCAATACACAGGAAGACAATTAAATGCATAGCCAATTAACTAGTGCAGGAGTAGGCATATGTTTACACAAAGGAACACATAAAGTTGAGTTTCAGAATTGAACTAGAGACATACCAGTTAAGGAAACAAAGTGCAGAATGTAAAGCAAGTAGAGTTCCACTGTATAGCCTTGGCTTTCAGCCGGCTAGACCAACAGTTAGCACATGTAGCAGAGAATGAAGAGAGAATTTGAGAGTGTGTGCGTATTCTGAACTATTATTCGTGCGTTTGAGAGGCAGAATAAGAGAGTATATATAGCTATTTAAGAGTAGGATAAATAAGGTAAACGAATCAGCAATCAGTCAATTAAGGGCAATCACGGGGTCACAGAATTAATTAATCATAAGGGTATCGGGGATAGACCTCTTAATTAGGGATAATTGATCAATGGTAACAACAAGGAAGTTTAATTAAGGAAAGAAATCAAATCAGACAAAATAAAGGATTAGTATGAATCACAAAATCACGCGGGCAAGTAATTAAGGCAAGTGTGACCAATTAAAGTCATAAATAAGGAAACCAATAAAATATATGCACACGGATTTTAATCAGAGCAATTAACAGGGAACAACCAGTAAAATCTTCAAAGAGTACTAATTTTATAGGAATGAATCATTTGAATCCTTAGGTAAAAATCAACCAAGTAAGAATCCCCAAGAGTTCTGAGTTTAATAAGAAAGAAATCGTTCAAATCATTAACAGAAGTCAATCAAGCAGAAATTTCACAAAATACTGATTTTAACAGGGGAAATCATAGAAACAAGTTAATAGGACTGGTTCACAGAGATAACCACAATATCGAAACAGAATTGAAGAGATCAATATAACTCACAGAAATATTTAGGGTTTGAGCATGCAGGCGAAGATTAACCAAACATGTAAAGAGATGAACAAATTAAGTGTTTGAAATAAAAAATCTTTGAAGAAAGTCTGGGAAGAAACCCTAATTTTAAAAATAGGCTAAAATCGAAATAGTTAATTGAAACAAAGGATTTTTTAAAGGAAAATACTTAATAATACTTGAATCACCTCAGATCTATAAAGATCTGAGAAGAATCGAACAATAGCGAACTAGGGTTTTCAGAAAATAGTAGAGATGAAGAGAATCGGTCAAAAACCCATGGATTCGTACCAAAAACAAGAGGAAATCCATACTCATAAACGAAAATTGCCTGAGACCAGCTAGTGAACAAGTTTCAGGTAGAATCCGGTTGGATTTCCTTGAGATCTCCTCAAGGAATCATGAAATCAAAGAGCCAGAGGGTATAGGGACCAGTGGTGGTCGGAGGAGGCACGGAAACACTATAGAAGGGGGTTCTCGCCGGTGGAGGCGATTAGGGCTAGAGGTGAGTTGAGAGAGAATGGAGGAGGAGAGATTCAAAGGCGGCTGGGTTGAGTGAATGAATGATAAGGGTTAGGGGTTAGGTTAATTAAAAAGGAAATGGATCTTGGACCATTGATCTTCTGAGATCAGCGACCAGGATTCCATCTGGGTTTGGGCAGGTTTAAGAGTTGGATTTGGGCTATGATTTAAATTGCTGGGGGTAATAATATGGGCTAAGGTCCGAAATTAAACCAAATTAAAAGAGGCTACTTGTTAAATACCCGCTTAATTGATAATAATTTGTAAAAATAGTTAATAAATGATAAAAATAATATTTTTGCATAAAATTGATTTAAAATAATTACCTAATATTACAAAAATACAAAAGGTCATTTTCTTGTGAAATAAGGTAATTATGCACTCGTTGGCTAATACTGCAAAGTTATTGCAATTATAACCCAAAAAGTATAAATGTGGCTATATGTGTAATAATTTAAGCTTAATATGAATATAGACAACACAATTAAACCATGAAATGTTATAAAGTCATTTGTGATGAAATTTGTAATTATTTATGTAAATAAATACTGGGATAAATTAATTAAAAATTCCTAAAAATATAGAAATTATGGGAAAATATGGATTGGTGTTAATGCATAGTTTTGAAGGTATATATATGCATTTAAAAAATATTATAGAAAAAAATTGTGTACCAACAATGACTATTCTTTGTTTTACAAGAAGACTGACTCCTCTATTATCTTTGTTGTTGTTTATGTTGATGATGTAATCATTACATGAAACAACTCAAAGGAGATTACCTTGTTGAAAAACTTTCTACATGCTCAATTTAGGATCAAGAACTTGGGAATATTACACTATTTCCTAGGTTTGGAAGTTCTCTATAGGGATGATGGTGCCATAATCTCCCGAAGGAAGTTTGCACTTGATCTACTGAAGGAGTATGAGTGCCTCCATTGTGGTACTTTCAGTTCACCATTGGATCCTAATGTTAAACTCAAAGCTAAGGAAGGTATGCCCCTAACAGATCCTACTATCTATAGGACTCTGGTAGATAAGTTGAACTTCCTCACAAATTCAAGACTAGACATTGCATATAGTGTGCAACACCTTAGTAAATTCATGCAAGATCCCAGGGAACCTCACTTGAAGGCTGCTTACCATTTGCTTAGATATTTGAAGACTGATCCTACCCTTGGGGTTATCATGTCTGCTAGTTCTGATTGTACTGTTAAAGGATATTGTGATTCCGATTGGGCAACTTGTCCAGATTATAGGAAGTCTGTTAGTGTATATTTGGTACTTCTTGGTGATAATCCAATCAGCTGGAAGTCTAAGAAACAGTCCACCATATCCCTCTCCTCTGCTGAAGTAGAATATATAGCCCTAAGAAATGTTGTTGGTGAACTTACTTGGTTGTGCAGGTTATTGATGAGCTGACAGTCCATTTACCTAAGCTTGTCCCAGTATTTTGTGATAGTCAATCAGCTCTACACATTGCCCAAAATCCTATGTTTCATGAACGCACCAAACATATTGAGGTTGATTGCCATTTTGTGAGAGACAAGCTGCAAGAAGGACTAGTATCTTTTCATTATGTTGGGATTGATTGCCAGCTAGCTGATGTCTTAACCAAGGCCCTTACTGGAGTCAAGCATACCACAGTTATGAGCAAGTTGGCAGTGACAACCTCACTTCCAACTTGAGGGGGGTATTGAGATAATTCTTTAATTATATGTAACACTGTAAGTTAGCATTTTGTTAAGTGTTAGTTTATAGTGTTGATGTTAAGTGTTAGTTTGTTAGTTAGTATGTTAAGTGCTCTCGCATGTGGCCCTCACGTGCAGTGTATATATGTATCTTTTGTACAAACAACATTTTAGTCAATGAATTCATTTTACTCTCATTCTTCTCTCATTCTCTCTCTCTCCTTCGAGAAGCTTCTGGGGTTCCACCATTGGATCTCAAGGTTGAGCTCCACCATTGCTCTTCACTTCTCCATCTTTACATATTTCTCTGATGTCCACATTTGTGATATGTCTGCACTTGGGGTGGTAATTTGAGCCCGAAACTATTTAGTCCGCCCAACCTGCTCAAGGTTGGGTATGTTTTAGACTCACTTATTTGTTAAATTCAACTCATCTTGGCCTAATCCATCTCGGTCCATCTACAATCAGTCTAATGAGTAACTTTGCTAAAAGTATCTTACAAAATAAATTTATTTAATTGATATATTATATATGACTATTATAACAGAAAAAATCTTATTTGACAATTAAACAATCCATAAGAAAATATCATACATTAATTAAACTATGGTAAGAGTTGGGCGGATGGAATATGACCCAAATTTTAGCCTATTTTAACCTACTCCATCTCAGTCCAAGTAACTTTTAGGCGGATTTTAACTCACCCATTCTTTTATTCAACCCATTTTAACTTGCCCTAAATCAACTCAACCCGCCCATTTGATACCCCTTGTCTGCACATTAACTGTCAAATTGTATTCAGCTCTTGAGTTACTAATCAGCTGGTTAATTCTGATAGCTACTATTGTCAGATTTGGCGTTCTTGGTTGCATATTTTCTGCTTGAATTAACAGATAGTATGAATTCAAGACTGAGTATAATTTTGTCCATATCTTAAGTAGCATTTATAACAAAAGTTCCTTTCAAGTAAAGCATCATTGAGACTAGTCTTGCGACGTGTAACTTAATTGTGCAGACTTCCTTTTGGTCGGTAGATGTTGAGCTGTGCTTGCAACTTTGTTAATGTTAAAATAGGGTTTTAATTTAAGACTTTCTGGAATTAGGTCTATATCCATTATTAACTTAGTACTACTCAATATGTTAATAGTATATTAAGCTGGTCTCCACTAAAGTTTTGGTTTCAAATTATAGTATATTATTGCCGACTAGTTATAAGTCAAAACCTTAGAACCCATTTGCCATTTGCATAATTCGTGGTAGCATACCATTTTGCTCCCACATGCCAACATATGTTTACGTTTATTTTAACCTTTTCTCATACATCAAGAACAATAATTTGTTTGGTGCCCACCAATTTCAACAGTTAATCACTAGTGTTCTCTCTTCATCTTGGTTTTGCATTACTTAAACTTTAATTAATGTTCATTAATTAGACAGAGTAGAGATCTGTATATGAGCATTAGCCCTAGAACTCAGTAAGACTAAGAATTTGTCAATATGGTATACTGCAAAGGTAAGTTCCAACAACACAAAGCGATAAAAACTGATGAACAATATCAGAGTCTTTATAATCAGCATATTAATTCACTCATTAACAGGAGTTACAATTTTTAAGAAATTGGGACAAAATCATTTCTTAAAATATGATATACAAAGTTGATTAGAATTGATGAGGAATACAAAGAAAAGCAACTGGGATAAAAAATGTAAGTACTAAAAAAGCATAGAAGCCAATGATAGAGAATTAATGAAATACTTTTCTTCCATTACTTTCTTTTTCATTTACAAATATGTATTAAATTTTCCTCAAAGAGGAAATAAAGCAAGAATGAAAAAAGTAAACAGCTCCGATCCCCAAAATTGATGTTCCCTATCTCTTCCTTTACAAACTTGTACAAAAAATGTAAGGGGGGAAAAAAAGACAATATAAATATGGTTACCAAGGCTGAAATGGATTTAAGCACATTTCCTAACCTTCTGATTAGTATAACAATAATAATTATGATTAGAATTTGTATTGTACTTAGATCCTTTAATTCTCATTAGATACCCCAGCCTTTTCCACCAACAACGCTTTCTTCTTGGGGATGAGGTTACTCCTGTCACGTGACTCACGTGCAACTTACTCTTGGTCCTCTTTATACTCAGCCCACGTACCTCCGGCGGCCGGTAAGTTCTGATCAACGGCCATTTTATTCCGGCGAAGAATGGGTGACGTTTGATATCCGTTGCACCCCTGGCGCATCCTAGCCTCCTCCTTGGATCCTTCACTAATAACCTCTCTATCAAATCCTTTGCTTCACCCATTCCTGAAGGCTCATTTCCTTGAGTTTCTTCTACGTTAAACTTCGCTCCTTTGCTGGATGCTATATTGCGCAGGGTGGACTCTTTACTGCTCCCTTTAAACGGCGTCGTTCCAAACAACAACTCGTAAAGTAACACCCCAAACGCCCACCAATCCACACCGTTACCGTGGCCGCCGCCGCTGATGAGCTCCGGCGCTAAGTACTCGTGGGTCCCAACGCATGATCTTGAAAATGCACCCGTTGGCTCGGCCACGAACTCGGTGACCGTTTCTTCCCGTTGCCGGTCCCTGAAACAACTGTATCTTCTTTTAGATCTTTCTAAAGTGCGAGTGGTCAAATCTAATTGCGGTGAAACATCGGATTTGAAACACAAGTCGAAGTCGGAGAGCATAATGTGACCATCTTCGCGTATAAGAATGTTTTCGGGCTTTAGATCACGATACACTATGCCAAGGGAGTGTAGATATTCTAATGCTATGAGTATCTCAGCTGCGTAGAATCTGACCGATTCAACCGGTAGCCGGTTACCAGGTTGCTTGCGAAGCAAGGAATGGAGATCACCGTTAGGACAGAAATCAATAAGCAAGCAAGTGTAATGAGAGACTTCTAAATGAGCATAGAGTGTAGGGAGAAAAGGGTGGTCAAGCGAGGAGAGGATCTCAGCCTCTGTTTGAACATGAGAGATTTTTTTAGCTGTAAGGGAATCCCGGTCAATGACCTTAAGAGCAAAGTTAGCGTGATCATAGTCACGTAGGCGGCAGAGGAAAACGCGGCCGAGGTTTCCGGATCCCACAAGGCGGTGGAGCTTGAGGTGGCGGAGATGGAGTGCGCCGTCGGAGGAAAGGGTGGTCGCCGCCTTGATCGCAGACCAACTCGGGTCGTGCTTGCGGTGGGAACGGCGGTGGAGATTGGGGATTTCGGTGGAGGGATTGTTTGTAGTAGAGGTAGAGGAAAGACGGTCGTTGAAGCTAAGTGTAAGGCTGCTACGAGCCAAACTGCTTCTTGCACTAAGAGTACGATCAGTTGTGGTGGTAGTAATGGAAGCACAGCTTGTGAAACTGAGATCAAGGTCAGAATCTGGTGGATAAAGGGTATCTAATTCCTCCATTTTTGTCTTCTAAAATTAGGTTGTAAGAAAGGAGAAAATTTTTGGTGCTTTTGTTCTGTTCGTTTAGCTTTGTGAAATGAGGTGAGTGCTTGAGAAATATAAAGAAGAACGAAATGAAGAGAGAGAAGATCAAGAGGGAACATAAAATTAATGTTAATAACGTGGTTGGTTGACCCAACAGCAAGGGATAGAGACAAAGGAAAGAAGGTGGTAACAAAGTTAGGTTATTGGAAGGTTGACTTAAGGTAACGAGATTATAGTAATTAATTATATTAGTAGAGAATGGAGGGTTCCAAGATTAATTGGAAGGATGCTTCTTACTATGTTAGTGATAAGTAGCTTAGAAGGGCAATGGAAGCTGCCCAATTAACATTGGGATTTCTGAATTAGAAGAGCATTCAACTGAATTTACGTTGACACGGTAATGGTATATACTCCCTCCGTTCCGGTTCGTGGTTCGTTCCAGAAAAAATAATATCTTTTTAAATTTAAAAATAATTTGATTTAAATTTTTAATTTTATCCTTAATAAGAACTTTTATAACCAAAAACTTTGGACCCCTTTTTGACTTGTTTAGGACCACATATTCCAAAAGTATTCATTTTTTCTTAAACTCAGTACCCAATCAAACAGGTTCACATAAGTTGGAACGAAGGGAGTATATTTTAACTTTTACATGTAGTAACAGATTGACCAACGAGGGTTGTGGTGGAGTAGTAAGTACTCCTTCATCCTTAACCAGAAGTCTCGAGTTCGAGTCCCTCGGTACGGAATCGCCTTTATTAGGGAGCGTTTTACCTCCCAATGTGGGACTTTCCGGCATAAATATAAGTATCGTACACCGAGTGGGAAAACAAAAAAAAACATGTAACTGATTGTACTTTTTATTTCTTCCTCTGATTTTATTATTCACGTTAATTGCCAAGTGAGCTATTAATGGTAAAATTGTAAAACATTAATTTTGACTTGGTTTTCTAAGGCAACGAATATTTTGAAACATTTTTTGGATTAAAATGATAAGTAGTACTTATTATGAATAATTATTTTCTAGATAATTTAATACTAGTATATTATACACTTTTCTTTTGTGTTTAATCATTTGATATTCGAGTCCATCAATTAATTTAACCAATTTAGATTTACAATTAGTATATATCAAAGACATTTTTGGTGTGCTTAAAAGTTTGAAACAAGATATGCATTGAGAAGTTGCTGCGCGGCAACGGCGTCTAGCGTAGGGAGTGGGTAAGAAAGTGAAGGACTTTTTAGCTTGTATGCTGGAGCCAAGGGCGAAACTAGTTTATCCGTACCATTTTTTGTCAAAAAATTATATTATTTGTATAGATAAAATATTATTTTTAACTGTATATAATATATATAATAAACACCTTTTATTAAAAGAAAATTCATTTTTTAAAATTTGAACACTCTTGCGAAAATGTCTGTGTTCGCCACTTGGAGCCATCTCTCGCCAACGATCTCTGGAGTCAATAGCCTCGGGTCTCTGATCTGATTCTCCATTTCTCACTGTTGTAATTATTGTCCTTTCTTGAAAAAATAATAAATTTGAGGACTGACTCCCACACTTACAATAAATGATAATGCTTGTTCAAACGAGGAGTAAATGAAATCTCTGAATTCACAGCATTAATTAAATTAGCAGCAGTAGAAAACAGGTGACCTTGGGATTTGCAGAGTCCAAGACTCAAAAATCTCTCTATTATTTTTTTGTATCTATCGTAGATTAACTATCCAAAAATTGCTAGATTGCTAGAAATATGAGTTGATCTATGTTAATTATTTCTTAAACAAAAAAAACAGAGATAAACATTACATTTAAATTGGACTTAAATCTTGCTGAATACTATATTGTCCTTAACCTTCATGTTTTGATTACTGTATGTATTTCACTATTTTTCGCATAAAAATAATACGTCTAGTAAAAATTGCGCGGGACATTCTATTTGGTCGCCCTCATTTAACCTATATTCGTTTTTTTAAAAACTTTTAACTTGTACTCACTTTTTAAATAACTTCAGCTCCCCTTTCCCTCGCTGAGCTGAAGTTCACCAGTTAAGCNTCTTTATAACTGGGGAACTTCAGCCCCGTATGCTGAAGTTCCCCATTACAAAGACAAAAACTTCAACTCTAGAGCTAAAGTTCTCCAGTGTAACTGGGGGAATTTCAGCCCCGTATGCTGAAGTTCCCCATTTACAAAGACCTACTTACTAGAGCTGAAGTTCACAAGCTACTTCAGGCCCGTCTACTAGAATGCTGAAGTTTTACGTGATTGCCTTTGCTACTTCAGTCCCGCATGCTGAAGTTATGCACAAAAGCGGGTACGGATGCAAATTTTTTTACAAAGCGGGTATAAGTTAAAACGTGGCACAAAAAATGGATACGGATGCAAAAGCTCCGTCTATATGGAATGACTAATATAACGAACCATATGCCAGAGTTATTAGTATCAATTATTAATCATTCTTGGCAAGGTTTAGTTCCATATAGTATGTAAAAGACAATTTTGTTTGACAATGCTAAGTACAGTTCAAGTAATGAAGACATATCTAATAAAAATTCAAGCCCAAAAAACAGTTGATTCTTCAACATCAACTCATTAATCACAAACCAGTACACCTAAAACGGAATTAGTGATCTAATTTTTTTTTCCATTATGGAGTACTTTGAAAATTGTAAAAAAAAGTTGTGGCAAAATCAAGTGGCCAAAGGCTTTACTTAACGATTTTTGGCGGCACTAAAGAGTAGATATGAAAAACCTATGGTTGTAGTGTTATCTTAACCACAAATAACATATGGCTGTTGTTAAACTATATATCTTAATCTAGATTATGCATCATAAAAAAACAAAAAATTGTATGAAGTCCTTTCATAGAATATAATATAGTTAATTTAAATAGTACATATGTAGTAATTATGTTCACAATTTTCCCAAAAAATCTCGGAAATCTTTTGCTTATATCATAGACTCTAAGCAATATCCCTTGTCGAACGGAACCATAATTAGGAGCTGCTCTTGATTCCCCATCATTCATTTGAACACTTATAAATTTTAATTAGTCTCTATAATTGACAATTAATTAAGCCAATAATTATGTTCTCAATATAAAGGGATGGAGGGACGGATTTATAGGCAAATATATGGGACACGCGAATACATGGTCTTTCGTTAAAATAGGTAGTTTATATACATATCTTTTAGAATTGATCTAATATTATTATGCTCCAAAAATGCTAAATAGTGCACTTGGTTGAACGTTGACTTATTTATGTAGAGGAGCAGGATGAAATCCCACTTAATGCCTATAAGGTACGTACTGAGTGAATTGCTGGTGCCAACAATGTAAAAAATAAGAAGAGTTTTACTGAGCCAATGGAAACACGATATATTAAAACCGAAATTAAAAATCATTGTGTGACTACCAGTTTTAACGGTAAGATTTAGCTTTTAAGAATATAGAAATGTAGTTAGCTAGAATATGAGATATGATTTAAAATGAAATAACTTGAAACTTGAAAGTGACATCCAAATAGAATATCAAATGAAAGCTAAAACATATACTAATTGTTAGGCATTCTCAATAGTAGAAGAACGCTAGGACCTATATATTAAATTAAAAATGGACTAAGTTTCCTGCAAATAAGCTTCTACAACTTGATATATGTTTTAGAACCTTGTAAATTGGATTATCTATTTGTCTTCTCTATCTCTATTCTATGTCTTACAGATTTGCAAGTTGAGGAAAATATTATTTGTATATATATATATAAAATTTAAAAAACTCTTTGATTTCCGTCAAATAACCTGACATCCTATGACTTCTTCTCTATATTGTGCTACGCCAGATGGAAGGGTTCCATCACAGTGGCATTGTTCTCAAGTTACAAAGTACAAGAAAAAATATACGTATAGATCAGAGGCGAACCCAGAATGTTTACACGACGGGGCACACTATTCTGTTTAATTAGTGCCCCCTAAATATTTTTAGTGTTCAGGGTGCCAATTGTTTTAAATTATCTATTTCAAGGTATATACGTGTGTATATAGAGAATTTCGGCCGAAGTTTACGAAGTCCAGTGATCATCTATACACATGAGTACGCCTCTGGTATAGACTATAGTTGAATTACAAATAATTACATATCATTATATGTCAACTTAGTTTTAGAATTTTTTATAATATGTTAACGTACATAACATACACACTAAAATATAGAAGGAGAAATTCGGAGGTGGAAGGAATAAGTGAGTTATCATATAAAATTTGGATAAAAATTATTCTGTCTTTGATTGAAAGTATTAGCTAAAACTAGGATAAATTTTATAATACAATCATGGAATTATATATTACATATAAAAAGTGAAATAACTAATCCTACGTATCATCTCAAGATTATAACTTTTGTTATAATCCCAGAATTTTTTTAACTAAACGACCCCTAATAGATTAATAAATTATAGGCTATAGCCGAAAGTTACCGGACGCAACGCCTGTGTCATTACGTAGCCGACTTTGTGCCTCTAACCCAATCCGAGCTATAATTAAAAATCCATAATTGAATAAATTAACAATAATGTTAAAATACTAAAGAAAACTTATAGTTAGGGGAGTCCCAGATATAGAAAGTGGCCAGGTTGATGGACCCACGTGATGGGCCCATATAAAATGGGACCCATTTGGAAAATTTATACGATGCTGTCTGCCACGTGGTCAACATTGGGCCTACACTATCGCTACTATCAGCTGATTCAATTTAATTCATCGTTCCCTCTCAAGTGACTTTTTCTGAACAAAAACATTATAATAAGGAAATAGTACAAAATACAAAGTAAACTAAAATAAAATAACCTTTCACTCATTATTAATCAATAATGCCCTTACCTATCGAGTTAATGCTTAATAATTCACGAAATAATATAGCTTTTATTTTAATTTAGAGTAATGCACCAACCTGCCATTGGCACGTGATCACGACCTGAACTTGCCAGTATTATTTTTCTTTTTTTCTCCTTTCCCCCTTTATTACAGTATATATTAGAATGTGATATTATATTTATGATTGAGTCAAACTGTGGCCCCTTTTCAGCAATTTCTCATATTGGAAAATGTGGTTCAATGCAGGTAGATATCACAAATGTGTAAATCAAGTTACGTAATTGAACTCCTACTATTTGAGCATTTAATCTTAAATCTTAAATTAAATGGTTGAGTGAACACAGGATTATATACATTGTGCATGCACTAACATACCCGATGTGAAGCGAATGCTCTCCTACGCTTCATATATGTCATTATATAACTCTATAGTCAAAACTGTCTCAAATGTGCGACCTGATTCTAGAATTCACAAGTGAAACGGATACGTATTTATAACAACTAGTTTTAGTGTATGTGCGTTGCACGTGTAAGCCACATTTATTTGTAAAAGAATTATGTATCACTGGAATGAACTCGGTGTTATAGTATTTTATGTCCAAATGGATTCAACATGAAATTGAAATATAAAAATGAATGTAAATACATTGATGTAATAGGCGAATTCAAATATGGTGAATATCTTATGAACCTGCAAACGTTAACAATATAATTAGTTAAGGTCGTGATATGTAACATTTATAATTATAGGTAAGATATATTATAAGAGTTAATAACATGTTATGTTGTTGTATCTTACCTAATATCTTTTTGTGGACAATGTACTTGGTGTATGTGCCTCTTCGTCTTTTCGATTGCTCTGTCATCACCAAAATTTTTGTTGTTGACCTCTTGTAAGTGCAATATATAGTTGTTCATGTGACAAAAAATGTTGCGGCAAGTACAATCCAATGTAGGGTATTCTTTGACCTTGTGCTTTATTATTGTCATCGAAAAACATAAACGCAGTAAAAATTATTTTATGATGACCTCCTTCATTTTCTGGTGGCGAATTTTAAATTCTTGGAATAAACTCATGTTTGGAAACATTTTGGCCTATTATTATTTTTGCATGTATAATGTTGTTGTCAAAACCTCTGCACATCATGTTGTACCATTACATAAGTCGTTTGAAGGATCCAAATTTTTTAGTAGCCTAATTATTAAAGTTTTCTTAAATACCAACAAAAATAATTTATTTGTACTTGTCACGCATGCGTAGAAACAAAATGCAGTAATTTATTTGATCAGGTAATTAAACTTTAAGTTATCATCTTGAATGTCTTATCTTAGCAAGAAGCAGTCGACCTATATTAAACAGACAAAGTAAATCCAATCAAAAAGAGAAAGAAAATGCAAAAGCTAAAGAAGAATAGGTGTGTGTATATTTTACATGAACAAAACATCCAAAATCGTTAAATAAAAAATGGCAAAATGCGAAACGCAAGATTTACTCAAAGCATCAGAATGGACAACTCTAGCATACTAACTTCCGAAATGTTACCAAGTAGTTGGAAGTACAACCAGCACTATACAATAGAAAGCAAGTTTGTGGACGTCGTCATTGTTAGTAATCTGCATTGCTGTAAAATAAAAATAATAAATTTTCTGTAAATATAGAAATAGTGTGAAATCTCACTAGCGCGGACTCTAGTGCGGGATTAGCACGGCCACGCTAGTGAAATTTACCAGGGATAGTGAAAAACCTGACTAGCGCGACCACTAGCGCGTGCTGAGCGTGGGCGCGCTAGTCCAGGCGTCCTTAGCTTTTCTATGAAAAAATAATATAAGAATAAACCGAGCCCACTGAATACACAGTGTGTCCTTAAGGAAATTATTCCCCTCAAGTATCTGAGGTATTGGAATATATCCTCCCAGGATGAAACGATTTAACTCGCCGGAGTGTTGGTATCAAAAACGCCGGTGAACAACGAACTTTATTTAAGAGCTAGAAGAAGAACTTTATTAATCAATCAATCCGAAGCCGAGCGATGACGGCGCAAGACTTACCTTCTTCTCAACTCTTTAAGAGCTAGAAGAAGAGCTTCTCTATATATACACATAGATTTTTTTTTCCTTTTTTCAATGAGGGACAAAATGCACTAATTCAAAATTTCACTTCCCTCCATTTTTTTTCCTACCATTTTTCTATTCACTCTCTTTAAGCTACTTCAAACTTAAAATTAAGCTACACTAAACTTAAAAACCAACAATTTCTTATTATAAATTGGTTTGGTTATAAAATTCTAGAAACCTAAATTGAATCCAAAACATAGTAAAGACAGGAAGGGGACAATCCTAATACGGTCAGTAAACTAAGAAGGAATTCAATCCTAAACCAAGACCAAAGAGACGATGGAATTGAATCCAAAACTAATACAAAAGGGACGTAACTAAGAAGAAATTGAATCCTAAACCAAGACCAAGGAGTCAAGGGAAATTGAATCTAAAACTGATACAAACGGGACGTAAACCGTGTAGGCAAGAATCCCAAACAGTGTAAACTCTATGTAGGAACACGACAATTTGGTTTATTTTTTTCCAAGAAATAGTTGTTTATATCGAACATTTAATACACTTACGAAGGTTAAAAAAGACGAACGACTTTTTGACAGGGGCTTCGTGCTTTTAATATAGTACTAGTCTACGGTTACGCGCGTTGCACGTGCAATCCAAATTCATAAATAGAAAATTTCGTTTAAATCATGTAAATAATGATAAATGTTTTAACATATTACCAAACTCAATAAAAGAAGAAATTCTAGTAAATAGAAGTCTTTTAATGTCTTGTTACAGTTTTGACATATGAATTTCGTATTTGCTTTGGAAATCAAGACGAACTTTATTCATATTAAGTGTTCTTCCATGAATTCTACACTTCCTTTAGGAAACAATTTGAAAATTCTAGTCAAGCAAAGAAAAGATATCCACTGCGCGAATTGCCATTGACAATCCTTTGAGAACACAATTTAAAACTGTAATATTATAATATAGTCAACTAAAAGAGGTGATCACATTTATTTTTTTCTTATAACATATGAGTAGCTTAAGTTGGCATAACAATTAATGTTAGTAACTTTAAAGCTATCAACTATAGAGTGAAAACAATTTTAAATTAATAAAGTATTTGATTGATATGAGATAGAATGCCTAACCAATATTATGTGATCCAAACAACCTTTACAACATAAGTAAATAATTCAATTTAAACCAGCGATCATATATGAAAATTTATAAATTAAAATCACAATTGACAAACGCATGGAACAAAAATTCATAACGTTACCAAAGAATTGAATTGTTGGGTTCTAGTTCTAATTCAACCTTATTAAGGTAAGAGTGAAAAAAGGTACAACTTAATACCATTGTATCCACATGTTACATGCTGGAATCATTAAGGTAGCATCTTTATGTCAGATTAAATCAAATAATATTTTGAGTGTCGTCCCAAAGGATTCAACCATATAAGCGAGAGAAACTAGTTTCATTCAATGTAGAGTTGTTTCTCAATAATGCAAAAACGATTATTATTAGATAACTTCAAGAATATAATATAAGGAAAAAATTTACCTCAAATCACAAGCAAATTTATCTACGCATACGTCGATATTATGAGCAGTTTATACTAAAGAAGGTAGGATTGAAACCTAAACCTAAACAAAGTAAAACACAACGTATATATTAATTGGTAATTATAAGTCCTAAACCTACGGTCGATAAACTAAAGACGAAATTGAATCCTACACCTGCCAAAGAAAGACAATGCATATTGAATCCTAAACCAACACAATAAGGACAACGAAAGAAAGACATAACATAATTAAGGAAAAAAGAAAGTAAAGAATCCTAAAACTAACGAAACTGACACAATAGGAACAGTTGAAAAAAAAAAACATAATTAAGGAAAAACGAAAATAAAGAATCCTAAAAAAACGAAACAAAAACCAAAGTAGAAACGCTCTCCGTAATGAAAGAATTCCAAATAATATAAAGTCGGATGAATCCTAAATCAATTTCGTTTTTTTCACACATACAAAAAAAAAAGTACTTAAAATTACAATTATATCCAATATATAATGTACTTACGAAGGTTAAAAAAGACGAACAATATTTTAATAGAAGCTTCGTGCTTTATATATATAAAATAGAGAACTTATCAAAAGTTAACTTTTACATCATCCGATAGGATTAGATCAAATACATCCACGCCCTTAAAGGGTTTATCAAATGAGGTTCACCTGAATTTCTTTCGTTGAAAACTTGTATTGTAATATATATATATATGTGAATTTTTTTGGTTGAAAACTGGTATTGTGTTACATGTCAAAAACCTCAATGTGACTTAATAACTACCGGCTACCTCATGCAACTTTCCAACTTTACCTGATAGAAACTTGGTCAGGGAGATCAGGGGCGGAGGGAGGGTGTTATCTACGGGTTCGGACGAATCCAATAACTTTTTGCTCAAACTCTGTAGTTGTATTACAAATTAAAATTTATTAAATATGCATAAACACTTAGTTGCGAATTCAGTATCTAACGAGATAGATATGTGTTCGGTTGTAACTTCAGAATTCATAAACTTAAAATTCTGGTTCCGCGCCTCGAAGGGAAATGCCTATATATGTTGGTTAATCACTTTCAAGTTTCAACACCATCTCCATCTTTCAAACCTCCTTGTAACCCCAGCCCCCTACTCAAACTAAACATTTTTTGTGCAAATGCATGTGCCAACTAGGAAGCCTAATTGCATTATAACCTGAACATGACACAATGTTTGCTCTAGGGATATACATGAAAGGCATGTGACGTTGTATGTCCCCTATGGGCTCCACAACAATGGGCCAACCAGTGAAAATAATCTTGGACTCAGACAATTCGCAAGATGTGCTAATCAACTCTACTGGAGTGATCAAATTATTGGGAAAATAATATTGTATAGCCGTTCTCGAAATGATAATAGAAAAATTATATCTTTTTTATTTATTTATATATACATAAAACATATAATGTTTATACACTTTTAGCGACTACCAGATATAAATAATTTTGACCGCGGGCTAAAAGATAATATTTTCATGTGGCGCCTAGTTTTGCGCTACCCATTGAATTTATACTCACTTTAAAAAAAAAATTAACTGATACCCAATTTTTTAGGTAGCTTTAGATACACACACTTTTCTCTTCTTTACCCCTGCTGCTTTCTACTTCGTTATGCTTAGGGTTTCTTCGTCTTATTCTTCTTGGTTGCAAAATGGGTTGTTAAATCTATTATTGTTATGATAATTTAATGATTGTAGTTTGTTCGTCACGGTACTTCAAAGTTATATTTCAAATTTGAGCTCATTTAGAGTAAGTTTGGATATTGAATAATGTGTTGGATTGTCGAAATTCGAAAAACAAGTTTATGTTTCGGAATTTAAGATTCAAAATCTGAAGTTTCATTAAAGAGATTGAACTACTTAAATGAATTTTTGAAATTACATTTGAAAGATAGAAAAACTTCATATTTGATTTCTGACGTTGCATGAATATTGAATTACATCTGATATGAGTGGGTACACTTTGCAAAAAAAAAAATTGTTATACGGGTAATAACTTCAACAGTGTCCTCAACTATTGATATATACAAAAATGTCTCTCTGGAAGTGATTTTTGCCCAATTATTTTTACAAGGGAGTTTTTTCCCAATATTTAGTTATAGAAAATAATTTTCAAGGATTCTGTTTACCACCCTAGGGGGAAATTGACTTATGAACAGAAGTCGTTTCATTCCCAACTATTTTAATTTTTTAATTTCGTATTATTTATTCCAACAAAATAGTTAGACATTATTGTTAGTAATAATTTGTACTCTAAAATTGCTTAGGCATTTTTTAATTTGCTAATATTATTTTTAATAGTTGATACAAATTAGTTTTTTCACAAAGTATTTTCCACTCCTATCCAAACATGAGAAAATGTATATTCCATGTTAGATGACTTCCCTCATAGAATTTCCCCAATCGTACCATCACAAAATTATTAATCAAATAACGAAAACAAGAGACTTTCGTGCATGGCTTAACTTTTATATGAAGATATATGTCTCGTGATTTGAAACCTTGTTAATGTCAAAGGGTAGTTAACAAGATTAAGAACAGTTTAAAGCAAAAAAAAAACTTTGTTTTGGTCTCTATATTCTGCTGGTGCAATGTATCAATTTACAGTTATGAAAAGATTAAACACATCTAGACTTTGTTATTAAAGTCCAAATACGAAAGAATATTATTACTGTCAACCCGATATTTTAAAACTGATGGTTTTTCTAATCCCTTTATGCTTCTCCACATTGCCACATGCAAAACTTAATTTTCAACTTTGTATTATTTTAATCAGCGCTTATAAACTCCTAATGATTGGTTAGATCCCACAGTAATATAATAATAAAAATTATTATTGCGCAGACAATGAGTAGAAGGAAAAAGGGAGAATACATAGAACCAACGACCTTAATAACAACCTCAACTAAAAAAGATGCTCATATTTAGACTGTTTGAAGAAAGAGAAGAGTAGAGATTATTAATGAATTTGTTTGATCATCAATTACAGTTGGCTTTAGCTTCTGTTTAATTTGTCTGCTGCCCTACCAAATTAAATCCATTGAATTGTTCAACAGACAACCCATGATTGGGAGAAGATATGAAAATGTCCCTCAAGTGCAGGAAAGGTTACAATTAGAACAAAATCAATATATATAATTCCTATTGAATAATTAAAGGGTTATGTATATAGATGTTGCAGTTATATAAGAAGAGCCTCTTATCTGTATTGATGTTCAAAGAAGAAAAGAAGGAGGGTAAGTTAAGACAGAGTGAAAGAAAAGGACTATTGTCTTGTGTTATGTTTGTCTATGGGGCACAAATAGAGCATATTTGTCTATAGAAATTTGCATTTTCATTTAAAGAGGAAAATGGCTTACATTTGTTTGCTACAGTTTGCAGTGAAAATGACATTCACATGGTGCAAATTAAATTTCTTCAATAAGTACATTCAAGTACTGATTGTTTTTACACTATAAGTTAGAGGCTCATGTTTTAAGATGTGGAAGAAGGAAAAGCAAACTTCTTTTTGAAGCTATTCTTGTTGATTAGAAACTGGTACGACCAGAGGCGGACCTATGTGTTACAATGAGGGGTCACCAGACCCTATAAACTTCGATAGAAATCTTATATATATATATATACCTTGAAAATGGTTAATTTAAAGCACCTGACACCCTGAATATTAAAATCCTTTAAGGACTCTGGTTGAACAGAATACTGTGTCCCGTTGCGTAAAATTTTTAGGTCCGCCTCTGGATCCAACCCCAAACCCTCCCCAAGAAACTAGTAATTTTAAGCTCAAACACTAGAAAAGAAAAAGAATGGATGACATTACATAAATTGATAACTAGAGGTTGATTCAAAATGGAAATACATTAAGTAATGGCAGCACAAGCATCCCTAATGCTACAGCCGGCGCTACAACCGGCGAAGGGTGGTCAATTTGGATATCCTTTTTTTCGAAAATTATATTATATATATATATGTAAAATATTATTTCATATACATATATTAATAAATTTTGAACTCCCTCAGTGAAATGTCTGATTTTGTCACTTGCCTATGCATATTCTTACTTTTCAATAGCTGACTACAGCCATTGGCCACAAAATTGGGTCTTGTATTTGAAGTGTTGGATGGTTCAGAATTACTATGAGTTGAAAAGAGTAGCTAATGCTTTTGCATTTTAGAATGCTTAATAATGTTGCAGTGCCATTTTTTTTCCTCAAGTTGGAATTGAATAGCTATAGAGAGAAATATTTGGAATGGGTTGGAGTTCAACTTCAACTCATATAGTACAGACAAGATTTGAAGTGAAGATTGCATTAGCTGTGTGAATTATACTACTATTTTGACACCCATGTTTTTACAGACAAGTAGCATTTTTTCTGGAAATAGCTATGTCCAAAGATCTTGTCTCAGGTAAATTTAGGGGGCAACATGTTAATTATGACCCAATTATTGATCAATAAATAGAAGAAATCGGGCTGGAAGATCAATATGATGTTCTTGTACTACGACATTATCAAAAAATTCATGATCACTAAATCGTTTTAATTTTCTCCCGTCGTTAACTCTCTAAAGTCTTGCAAATCTCTCAAAGGGTCTAATTGTCCAAAACTTCTATAGTTCTATTGGCTAAACCTCACTTCCCTCTCCCCTTCAGTTATAAAGTCGCCCATATTCTATAAGCGACTTGATTCAACCAATAGGATTTCTAGCTAGTTACATTATTTATTTAGACCAATTAAACATAGCTAATCCAGAGGATAAATACCGAGGTCTATAGAAAGCAGCTTTTCTACCTGCTCAAGGTGGAAATAAAATCTGCGATATTACGTAAACACTATTCTTTCCGATCTTTATTTGTGGGATTATATTGAATTATGTTATTGGTGGTGATGAATCCAGAGGATAAATATAGAGCCGACAAAAGTCTACTGTGTTGGCCATAGCTTAACAGAGTTGACCTGGACCTTAGTGAGAAATAATTAACCTCTACGTATCTTGAGCATCATAAAGAATTGGATTCTGTCTACATAATCTGACCCCAAATCAATTCTCATGCCGTTTTGAAGACTAAGTCACTTGAGTTGACAATAGAAAGAGATCAGAAGCTCATGATTCTATGTTATCGTGAGAAATACAAGGGGATTGTATGAAGAATTCCTTCACTTGACCGCCTAAAAATTGCTAGTTCAGATCACATTAAGGCTATCTCCAACCCACTTCCATTTTTACCTCATTTTTACCTCCAAACTTCAAAAATGAGAAAAATAGTACGGGCTAGCCAGTTTTCGAACTGGTAATTAAAAAATAGCAAGTGTTTGCAAAGTCATTAAAAATAACCACTATTTTGCTGCAACATGGAAAGTTCCAGCATAATATACTGGAGATTGGAGCACCTATATATGAACTTCCAGCATTTTATGTTGGAACTCTGGCACACAGAATGTTCCGGCATAATATACTGGATATTGGAGCACTTGTGTATGAACTTCCAGCATATTATGTTGGAACTCCATCACACGGAAAGTTCAAGCATAATATACCGGAGATTGGAGCACCTATGTATGGACTTCCAGCATATTATGTTGGAACTCCAACACATTTTGAAATTCCAATATGTTATGGTGGAATATAAAAAATTCGAACTCCAGCATATTATGCTGAAATATTTCCGGCTTTTGAACAATGAATTTCTCCCTAGAAATGGAAGAATTTTGCTCCAATCCACCTGCATTATTGCCTCCATTTTGGAGGGTGAACAATGGCTCTCCAAACTTGGAGTGACTCTATTCATCCACTTCATTACTATTTCCAATTATTTTTTTTAAAATTATTTAACCATTTTAATTTATCATATTATATATACCTAATTATGTATATATAATATCTTTATAATATTGCTTTTACATCTTAATTTTGGCATGTAATTTTGAAAAATTAATTTTTGTGCCTATATTATTTTTATATAATTTAATTTTATTATAATATATAGTTGTATACAAAAATATATAACCATTACAAAAATGAAAGGTGCAAATATAAAATGCAAGATGTTGCTAAAGTTGAAAATTGAGAATACATTAAAATTGAAACTGCATAAATAACATAATAATTTAGTGGGGAGCTAAGTCGTTTCCATTTACACCAAAATTATTAAAGAATTGAGTGAATGAGGCAGAGGATTGTTGTGGTTATGGCTACATGATATATTAACAACATGAATTATACTGCACAACATGATAATTGAGGATAAGCGTCGTCTTAATGCACCTCAAAATGCTTGGGAAGGTCCAACTCCAACAACAGAAATGGTAATAGATGAAAATCACGAATTTGAATAATTTTTAGGTCAACACAAAAAAATTAAGGACAAAGATGCTCATTTTGCAGTTCATAGTACATTATTTATGGGAGCATACTAGAGTGTAAGTTGAATATTTAAGTAGTAATTAAATTTTAAACTACACGTAATATGTATTGAATTATCTTGTATCTCAATGATTTCATTTTCGTTTGAATTATCCATTAATATGTATAATTTATAATATTTTTGAACAAATTATATTATTTAAAAATTTATGGTATAAAATTATTTTATTTTAAATGGTTATATACAAAAGAAATATGAATTATACGCGATATGAATATGTAAAAAAGAAAAAAAGATAGGATTATTTAATGAAAATAAGAAAATAAAATTTAAATAAAAGATGATAATAAATATAGAAGAGAGAGAAGAATATAAAAAAGAATATTTTTTTTGGAGTAAAAAATAGAATAATGGTTGGAGTTAATTTACTCTATTTTGGAGTAAAGGTTGGAAATGCCCTACCTGGCTGAAGCAAGTTACTCAAACCAGATATAATATTTCATATATATGAATTATTGTAAAAATTGCACGGGGCGCCCTATTTAGGCGCCCCTCTTTAACCTGTACCCGCTTTATTTTTATGTTTGCACAGGTACCCGTTTTTTTGTTAAAAGCCTTTCGAAAAGATAATTTACCCTTTTACAAGTAGTCAAGCCTACTTTCTCTTCAAGTAAACCCCATTCCTCTACTTCCATTCCT